>JAECMU010170340.1:0-12501 GCA_016106625.1 Dracogyra subfuscus
CTAAATTCTTCTACTGCATGCTGCTCTCTAATTCTTTCATCTCCAATTATAATAATTGTAATCCCCTTATAAAGGCAGCATGATGTTGTTGAAATGGGCATATATTGTGATAAAGTGTTTTAACTTTTCTCTGTTTCCGATTTTTGTTCATAAAGAAAGTTTTACTATATCATAATCAGTATTCTGGTAAAAAAATATTTAGTCATATTTTTTGGGTTTTAAATACTGTAATTTTTAATGGTATTTTGTTGTGTGTTTTCAGAAAAAGTGTGACTCATCTGGCTCACTGCTTCAGGCATTGCGTGACAATCTTCTTGGACAAGTGGCTCTGCTGCTGCCCAAGAAATATGAACTGATGAGTGAAGGCAACGTTGTTAAAGCCAGCAGTATGATAAAGTTGTACTGCGCACTCAGGGGCATGGCTACTCTCAAGTAGGTTTTATATACATGTATACATAGGAAATACTATATACGGCACTATGGTTAAAGCCAGCAGTATGATAAAGTTGTACTGCGCACTCAGGGGCATGGCTACTCTCAAGTAGGTTTTATTATACACGTTAGTCCGAGTACTGTAAGAGAGCAAGATGGACATTTGGACATAAATACGCTCTCATTACAGTCAGAGACTAAGCTATGTAATGTTTTGGCAATTGCTGACCATCAAAAAGTAGTCAAAGATTTCCTCTCTAATACCACAACAATCCTATTTTTAACGTCAAATACATTTACATAGACCATTTTCAAGTTTCTTGATTAAACAAAAATCAGATATTAATCACCGACAGCACCCACATTCATCTAAGCTTCGGCAAACTCAGCCATTTCGTTTTCCAGGGGCTGTCTCATACAATAATACGACAAGTGCCCAACAATCATCAAAAAAAAGAAGAAAGAAAATAAGTTTGTTTTGTGTTTGTTGTGGTATTAGAGGGGAAATCTTTGACTACTTTTTGGGGGTGGACGAATACCCAAAAATTACATAGCTTGGTCTCTGACTGTAATTAGAGTGTATTTATGTCCAGATGTTCATCTAGCTCTCTTACAGTCCGAGTACTCAGGTTATATACACGTGTACATAGCAAATACTACATACGGCAACATGGTTAATGCCAGCAGTATGATAAAGTTGTACTGCACACTCTGGGGCATGGCTACTGTCAAGTAGGTTTTATTACAGTGTACATAGGAAATACTATATACGTAGCTGTTACATATAATTTATTTTATGAGTTGTTTTAAATTATCTAAGAAATGAATGCGAGTTGGATACACTTTAAAACAAACTGTAGAATAAGTGATATTTAACACACACACGTTTATTATTCTGTTTGTTATATCCTCGAAGACAACATTTTAAAGAAATTAAACAAATATTTTCCAATGAATACTTATTTATGGCTCTTACACTTTTCATTTAATCTATTTCGGGTTAACATATATGTCATAGAGCAATACATTTTTATCATCTTTATTTTATTGGATGGTATCACTTTAGTGGGTAACAAACTTAGTCATTAGTACAGTAAATATTCATGAAAGAGAAAATGCTCAGTTTTTTCAATTCTTTATTCAGCTAGTGGCCTTGTTAGTATAATGGTTATGTCTTCACACTTAAGCTGGTTGGTACTGGGTTACAAACCCAGTACCAACTTCAGCCTAGAGCAAACTTCAATAACTAAATGTGTAGGTGCATGGACACTATAATTTCTTCTCTCCCACTAACATACACTTCAGGTAGCTCAAGTGCACAATTGGATATACCCATAAAAATAACATAGAATTAAATGAAATGAAGTTTTCTTTGATCCTTATATGTTTAGTTGATGAAGTAAAATATCTGACTATTGGTTTTCCATAACAAGATGAAGGCTACCTTTACTTGCATATCCATTGTTTGTCTGTTCCATTGTATAAAAATTAATACTTGTTAGAAATGTAAAATTACCTCTCTTTTTTTTCTTTCTTTCTTCTTTATTGTTTGCCATGCAAAGCATACCAATTAATGAAAGTATGCTAATGAATATAATGGTAATAGTTGATGTCCCTTAAACAGAATTGCATTAATGGCACCTGTGTGGAGTGTTGTTACATTCATTCATACATCTATCCATTAAATGAATCCTGTTACTTACTGATAATCAATGAAAGATTTGAAAGTTATCCACCCTTATAAACAATGTAAAGATAAGTTAGTGTTGTAAATTACAGGTACTCAGAAGAAGAAATGTCATCACTGCTGGAACTTATCACAGCAAGACCGCCGCCATCCAAAACTGGTGCTCACTTCATATGTCTGGGGCTGTCCATGCTCATAGCATGTCCTTATTTGCTGGGGTATGTTCACACTATAGTTATATATATATAAATTAGGGGATAACTATGTTGTATTTGACCATTTGCAGACATTAAAGGCAAACTGTCACAGATTTAAGGACCTTATTTCTCCAAAAGTAGATAATAAATGAAAATCACATCAATGTTTGGAAACCAAATCTGACTATTGAATCACCCTAACTAAAACATGATGGAGTGAAATCCATGTCAATCCTCTTAACAGTATTAATGTTTAAATTATGGACCGTTGCCATAATTCAACTTTTTTTTTTTTTACAAAATATAAATAACTGGAGTATGATAGTTAATTAGATTGTTGAATAAAGTACATTTTGGGACAAATCAAATACATATTTTTCACGTAATACTTTGTTAGGCTGTTTAATAGGTCAGTGGTCTGTGACAAAATGCCTTTAATGCTGTCTTTGTTTAGCTGAGCGGGCAGCATAGCCCAGTGGTACAGTACCCGCCTGATGTGCGGTCGGTCTAGGATCGATCCTCGTCAGCTAACCACTGGGTTTTTTTCTCGACATAACCATATGTCCGATGCCGATATAACCGTAATTGTAATGTGTTGAGTGCGTCGTTAAACAAACAAACAAAACAAAAAAATTGTTTAGCTGTTGCAAACTGAGTTTTACTGGTGACGTGTAGAGACTGAAAGCTCTTGAGATTTTTTTTTTCATTAAATCCAAACACATATTTTGTGTTGATTTAAATTGCTAGGATTTCTACACATAATGATTATTTCAGAATTATATACTGATGTAAATTCTTACTTAAGCAGTTACTGGTACAGGGACTTGAGCTACTTTATTAGCAATAAGACAAACACAAGTAAATTATTTAAGTGATATGCAGTGTGTTATTTGTTTTCAGGTCAATGGATCAAGAACAGCAAGCAATTGAATGGATCACTTGGCTCATGTCAACAGAGGGCATGTTTGAAAAGTAATAGTAAAATTTAAACTATTATATTATTTGTAATAGAAATGCACAGAGATAGAAACTATAACCTTCATGTGGAGTAATTACATATCTCGGCTATCAGTGTTCTTGCTAGGATTTTATCAGGACAGGGCACTAGTTTAAATGTAGAGCTTTTCTTAATGCAAATGTCTTTGTATTTTTAAAGCAAGTGCTAAATATGATTCAGTAAAAATCATACAGTGTATTTATAGAAGTGGAAGTACAGACTATTATTTTAATTCATGCTTCTTTTATTAAGTTTGTTATTAGTTATGGGTGAAAAAAACCAATTTGGATAATTGATGAAAAAGTATGTATATAACTGTATGTATGATTTATCTGTCAGTATCTTAAATATAAAAACAGTTAAGCCATAATTAATAATATAATTGGACAGTTTTGGATCATGAATCTAATTTTTTTAAATTATGTTTTGTTGTTGTATTATGGGTAGTTCTATACCATTAATAATATGTAGGCCTATTATATTATACACAAAACTAATTTAAAATAGGTAATTAAAAAAATATATTATAAATAAACAAAATTACATTTGTATATATTTTAATACTATTTATGGGGGATTTGTGCACTCTATTTGTTTTTAAACATTTTAGATTAAATATTTTTACTAATAAAGGTTATAGTCGATATAATTTTTATTAACAAGCTTTTATGGGGTGTTATTAAATTACACAATCAAACATTGGAAGTTTGCAAATAACCATTCATACGACATGTAATATTATGCAGTAACTGACTTGAACCATGTCTCTACGTGACATTGCATGCCTGGTTTGGCATGTACGGCAAGAAAGTTTGCCTCTGTGATAGGTGGGGTTTAAATAGTATGCACTTATATAGATTTATCATCCATTAAAGACTTTTGTGTGAGGTATTGCTGGCACTATAATTTGCGATATTCTCCTAGGAGATATCTCGTCTTGTTACGTCACTGTATGTTTCATTGCTAAACCTATCATTAGTGACGTCATGCCACTGTTCTGCTACCGCTGTCAAATGTAGTGACATTCAACCCACATTACTGACATTGTTTACAATTGTCACAAATGAAAAGATGCTAATAAATGATAAAAAGAATAGCCTACTCGTGTCTTGATATCATAATTTATCAGCACTCATTGATAAAAGCATGGAGATTCTCGGCAAACTTTGGATTTCATACTTTTATCAACTCGTGCTGATAAATTATGATATCACAAGACACTCGGAAAGTATCCTCCAGGGGTTTCCCCAGGGCTGTTAGGCGTAGGGGACCGCTATCCCTTGGTCAATAAAGTAAGCGCTTTGACAGTGCGTAAGCGCCTTATGTCAAAAGCCGCTACGCCTTGATTTCAAGTGCTTTAGAAAACAATGACCACAAGTACGAGCGTGCCAGTTCATTACCTTGATTGCAACAGAATCTCCAGCACACCTAATCACTAAGATCGGTAAACAAACTTCCTCATTACCTAACAATGGACCGGTCGCTCGATCACATTATTGTGTTAATTGGTGTTTGGTAATTTTACAAGCCGTCTCCTGGGACCGCTAATCCGTCAAACATAATAATAATACCAAATATTCAATTAGCGTAATAGCGATCTCGCGACCGGTAACGAGAAAATTCAGAATACAGCAATAACAATATTAACATGGAACAAATTATGAACTTGTTGGGGGTGCGGAAATGATGGGTTACTTTAAAAAAAAAAAAAACAAAAAAAACAAAAAAAACAAACAACAAGATTAGCTGGATTGAAGGCAAACACTTAACAGTTTTTAACCCACTACCCAACTTATTTTGGCTTCATTTGTGTTATACTGATGCTAAAAATCCTGGGGAAAGGCCTGTCCTCTATTTATTGCATACTATTGTCAATGGAAAAACAACCTAGGCATGGTACAGATAAATAGTGTTGCTAGTTTGCTTATGATTTTATCATTTTAAGTTGTGCAGAAATATATTAGGGTGTAGTAGTGATAGTTGAAGGTTGGCGATAAAACAAATGTGACATGGCAGCACTAAACGTAGGTAGGATGATAAAATTGAGGATAAATGTAGATATAATTTTGGTGCAGCTGCATTAATTTGATCAGGTCAGAGAAGAAAACCTTGATAAAGGCAGCCAACAGACCCAGGACAGAACAAGATGATTACCACCTCAGTCGCTTGGAACAAGTAACTGTGTTGAGACTCCGGATAGGCCACAACCGACTGAATGCTCACATGTTCAGGATGTTCAAACTTGCAGCAACACCAACCTGCAGTTGTGGTCTGGAAGACCAAACAGCAGAACACATCTTACAGACGTGTCCAACTCATCAAGACCTGAGACAAGCTGAGTGGCCATTCGAGACTGCCCTAAACACCAAACTCTATGGAAAGAGAGGCAAACTGGAAAAAACAGCTCATTTTATCTTACAGACTGGACTATTGGTCTAAATTGTGAAAGAGAAGGGGAAAAAAAAAAAAAAAAAAAAAAAGTTGATCAGGATGTTAAAAAATTCATTTTTTAATGATGGTCTGATATTAAAATAATAAAACAAGAATTCAGCTTTCTTTTTAAATTCATTGTAAAAATGTAGTTTAAAAACCCCCAAAACAGATGTTCTATTTTATTTCAGAGAAACTGCCAACACTACGTCATTTGGTGAGATGCTGTTTCTGTTGGCTCTTCACTTCCACCACAACCACATGCATGCAATTGCTGATTTGGTGTGCAACACTCTTGGCATGAAGGCGAGTTACTAACAGTTTGCTATATGTCTGCATCAAACAAACCTTTGAAAGTATAAACATTGCTTATTTGTCATTATAGTGGATCAGACCGACCTCGGTGGAATCGTGGTTAGGCCATCGGTCTACAGGCTGGTAGGTACTGGGTTCGGATACCAGTCGAGGCATGGGATTTTTAATCCAGATACCGACTTCAAACCCTAAGTGAGTGCTCCGCAAGGCTCAATGGGTAGGTGTAAACCACTTGCACCGATCAGTGATCCATAACTGGTTCAACAAAGGCCATGGTTTATGGTGTCCTGTCTGTGGGAAGCGCAATTAAAAGATTCTTTGCTGCTAATCGAAAAAGAGTAGCCCATGAAGTGGTGACAGTGGGTTTCCTCTCAATATCTGACACCATATAACCGTAAATAAAATGTGTTGAGTGCATCGTTAAATAAAAAAAAAAAATCTTTATAGTGGATCACCATTTGTTCTTTATAGTTACTGATATTTAAATGTTTATTTTGAGGCATGTTTGTTTATCAAAATGTAGCTAGACTAGATTGTTTGTAAAATAAAAATGTGTTTTTAAAAAATAACATGCATATATTATATTATGAATTAAAATTTTCGCCAAAATGTTACAAACAGTTTGCTTTTTCAGAGTGCTGTCAAAGCAAATGCTTTATCAAGAATTCGTCAAATCTTCACTCAAGAACTATTCACAGAACAGGTAAAGTTGAGGCAGTATATAGTTCAAGTCAACAGAATCCCCACCTGTCTCCAAGTCGATTGGGCTACTGGTTCTCCCTTGAACCTGATAGCGCAGGTGGTCCCCTCTTACCCTCCCCCACACCTTTCCTGTCACAGACGGAGGGATCCGGCCAAGGCCGGTCCCTGCGACTGCGATAGGCGTACGCTACAACAGCTTGCTCTGAACGTGTACGTTAAATTCTTAGGATTAGGATTAGGATCCCTTTTGCCAATCTGACTACTGTCAACTGTACATTAAAGCTTGGTTGAAGTTTGATTAGAGTTTACACACTCTCACATTTGTATGTGTTACAATGTCGGTTTAAAGTAATTGGTGGTGTTTGTGTTAATATATGCAGCTGATGAATACTATAGTAGTCTTTTATTACAGCTCTACCTGTCAACACGGCATGGTTATTGGATGCTGTTTAGTTCAGTGAATGACAATGATTATATTAGATTAATATACTGAACAAAATGTTCAATAAATATTGACAGCTTTGACAATGTTGAACAATTTTAAAATTTCAGCCAAGTTTTGGTTGAATTTTTTTAAAGTTTTCTTTTCCCTCAAATGAAATAGAAAATGTGTTTTTCTTTTCAGGTTATTGCTGCTCATGCAGTGAAAATCCCTGTGACTCCAAATCTCAATGCCAACATGACTGGTTATCTCCCCTTACACAGTATATGTCAACTTTTAAAGAGCAGAGTTTTCTCCAAGCACAAAGTTCCGATAAAAGTAACATTTAGTTTTGTACATAATTATTATTGTTAATATGTTTTGGGGTAAAAATTTTGTTTGATGTTTTGTTAGTGAGATATCTATAGTGTCGGGTCATTGGAAAAACTAATATTTCTTTAGTAACAAATTGCAATCTGATTAAAATTAGTTCTACTGTGTCTATCCAGTAGATCTAACAGCATTGTGTGGACTCCCATGTCCAGGTGACATTTCATCTATAAATAGCATTTTTCGGGAGCATACAATTTCTAAACATATTGGGCAAGACTATTTATGTGATAGGCGAACTTGTTGGCCTATTTCAACATTGAAAAAACAGGGGAAAAGTGCAGTAATAATGGCTATACCATCACAGGGTTTTTTCCATCTTGAAACAAATGTTATATAAAAGTTTATATTGCAATTAATTTCCGGCATTCTTCGTAATTCACCTGAATCATTTTGTATACCTTCAGCAAAATCCTGAATGTTTTCACATTCTTTTCAAATCACTGGCATGATTTTGCAAGTAAGATTTTGATTGGTTGAACGAAAGATCAACTGGACATGAGCTCCAATGGGCTGCTGTTAGAGCCACATTTAATAGTGGAGCTAATTTTAATTAGATTGAACAAATTGTTCTCAGTGTACTAAATTTACATCAAGAAGGAAATGGTATGTCCTAATGGTGGGGTTTTGGGTGGGTTTTTTTTCTCAACTTTTATTTGATCTTAATACCACTGCTTCCAATATCTGTGTCAGCAGGACAAAATTAACTTTAACCTTTTATATATAACTTAAAATATATTAAATCCTTTGATGATTACAGCTCATTTGTTAAACCTTTCAGGACTGGATCTACAAGCAGATCTGTCACATTTCTCTCCCTTTGCATCCACTTCTACCTCAGCTGATTGAAACCTATGTCAACTCAATCATCATCAAAGGTGGCAAAATGGAATACACAAATGAACCCATCACAGAAGAAGAGATTTTGGATGTGTACAAAGACGCGATCAGCCACGGACACTCAAAGAAAGAAGGTTACTCCAAAAACCAGAACCTGTCCTCTCAGTTGCTTATTCTCTATTATTTGTTGTTGTATGAGGATACGCTGTTGAACAGTATGAAAACAATAGGTGAGTTTTCATTAACCCTGATACAAAATTCAGATTTTCGAAAAATTTAATTCTTTCATTGTGTATTTGGAATATCTGATTTGAATCTACAAGTTTTTACAAGTTTTACATTTTTATGTCAAATGTATTTTTGTAGATCAACTGTAGAAAAAGGCCATAGCTTTTTTCTTTTTTTTACATCAACTGTTAAACATTTTGTTAGCCATGTTTGTCATTTTATTGCTGATGACCTTTTTGCATATATTTTTATTACTCTAGTTTACTGTATTGAAAACAATAGGAAATGTTTTATTTAACGACACACTCAGCACATTGTATTTACGGTTATATGGCATCAGACCACACAGATATTGAGAGAGGAAACTCGCTGTTGCCACTTTATGGGCTACTCTTTTCGATTAGCAGCAAGGGATATTTTATATGCACCATTTCACAGACAGGATAGTACATACCATGGTCTTTGTTACACCTGTTGTGGAGCACTGTCTGGAACAAGAAATAGTCCAATGGGTCCACCAATGGGGATCGATCCAAGACTGACCCTGCATCTGGCTGGCAATTTATCATTGGACTACTTCCTGTGCCCTGTATTGAATAGTAATACTATATATTTTTACATCTCTGCCATATTGGTATTTTAAAAATTTATATTAGTTAAATATAATTGCAAATTAGAAGGGAAGGATCTTTACTCATTCATAAAGATACGAATGCCAGTTAAGACCTTTGCAAAGTGTACAGATAGATTAAAAAAAAAAAAAAAATTATGAAGAGGGAAATGTCTACATGAGTCATGTTAAATTTTTAAAATGATTGTTGTATGAAACTGGCTGTTTTGACTTGTGTGTTTTAGTGCTGTTTAAAACTGGAGTAAAGTCGTACTCGGAGAACATCCTGTCTAAAATCCCCATCAACTTCCTCATACAGGAGGCTTTGAAGGAACAGCAGCTGTATGCGGGCTTGTTTGCTCCTCTCACACGGTTTGTCCACATTTTTTTAACCAGGTAGCAGTTATCTATAAAATAAAACTTTATAACCCTTTGCCCTATTATACATATTTAAAAAAAAATCATAATACATATTAGTTTCTATATTAATAACTATATATTTACTCTAGAACATTCTAAAATGTTAATCCTTTAGGCATTGATATAATTTTTAAATGGATAAATGTTTTAGTGACAAGAATATAAAGCATAACTGGTTACTTCCTGTGAAAGTTAGAGTAACTACTAGTAAGTACTACAATTTTGTGTGAATATAGAGGTGTTGTAAAAACATTGTTGTATATTTAAAATGAGCCATGAAACATTGCATTTCTTCCCTAACTACATTTAGGAAGGGATAACTGTTGTAGTATTCATATTTGTGGGTCATTATTTTATTGATATATTGTGTATACAGTGGAACCTTATTAACAAATTTCCGGAATACTGAAATGTATGTCATGAGTAACCTCCCTTGATTCACAAACAAAATAAAAACGACACATTTGATTTTTAGAACTAAACATTTCTTGAACCAGTTTTGTTCTGTGATCCGCCTTGTGGTGTGAATAAGTGCTATTTGAATGTCCATGAGGCCAGTCTACTATTCAGCAGTGTACTGCCAGGTGCTTGTCTTAAAAGTTAAAAAATGCGATTAAATAAAATGAAATACTGTTTAAGACATTGTTGATACTAAATGTTTGATTACTAGTGACAACAAGTTTTAAATTTTATTAGTCGTGTTTTGTCGTACCGGTTAATGATGTAAATTTAGGCCACATGGTTGAGTTCATTTCCTCGGCGTAAAACTGAATGAGTACTGTTCCACTTCTGAAAAGAGTTGCAAGCCAGTGTTTTGATAGCAATAACATATAAAGATGTTTCCTTTGTCTTTATTTGTGGTGACTAGCAATACTCTTGAGTTGGACACCAAAACAATTATGAACAGTATTCAGTAATAAAACAGCCAGTCTGGTCATAGATAAAAGAAATTATATTAAAAACAAAAAACACCCACTGGTGAACACTTGTGCTCTATAGTTAAACCCTGTGCAGCCATTTTATCTCTGTCGATTGCATGAGCGTTAATTGGCGAATTACTTTTATGTTCAGTCAGCAGCAATCAGTCAAACGAAGCAATTTGTATTTACTTTTTTCATTGGGTTCTGAATTATGAGCGTCCGGATCCGGAAGCTGAATATCTGGATTAATGAATAACTTTACCGAGTGGTCGTTATGTTTTGCAAAAAAAAGGTACATAAGGTGAGGATTCCGGACTACTGGAGTCCGGACTAATGAGGTTCCACTGTAGTATTTTCTGCTATATGTTAATTTAAAACATTAAAGTATTTTTAGCAGTATGTTAATATTGTTGCCTATGGGTTTCTATTTGGTATAGTACAACCTTTTGATAAAAAGAGAAAAGACTCACCCAGAAGTATAATATTTTTAAGTGTGTAATATACTAGCATATTATCCTTGTAACAGGTTGCTGGTCACTCATTACCCACATCTGTGTTTGGTGGAGGACTGGCTGGAGGAAAGTCTTACAATGAAGACATCAGTTGGAACAGACTCGTCCTGTAGAGCGTGTACACCTTCAGCATTTCAGTCTGGTGAGGGCTTCACTGCTGGTCGTAGCAGCAAGATACACTTCATATATTATACTCTGTCTGACTTACATGTATTGCCTTTAATATTCAAGAAAAACTCACACTTTATATCTTATCTACTGTCTTGACTTGCCTTTAATATTCAAGATCACTTGATGAATAGAGAAAAACTCACACTTTATATCTTATCTACTGTCTTGACTTGCCTTTAATATTCAAGGTCACTTGAAGAATAGAGAAAAACTCACACTTTATATCTTATCTACTGTCTTGACTTGCCTTTAATATTCAAGATCACTTGAAAAATAGAGACAAACTCACACTTTATATCTTATCTACTGTCTTGACTTGCCTTTAATATTCAAGATCACTTGATGAATAGAGAAAAACTCACACTTTATATCTACACTTTATATCTTATCTACTGTCTTAGCTTGCCTTTAATATTCAAGATCACATGAAGAATAGAGAAAAACTCACACTTTATATCTTATCTACTGTCTTGACTTGCTTTTAATACTGTAAACCGTATTAATATTGCGGCGTGTTTTTTTCGCGAATGTATACCATAGCGCATGTTCGCGACGTGTAAATTTCGCGAACGACCGTTGAGAGATTAAGAAAACAAAGTGTACAAAGAGAGCTCACTGTAATTGTTATAAAGTTACTGTCTGTAAATCAATATTCTGTTATCCTGCATCAAGCACTTGTGCCTGGTACAGAGACTATAGAGGGATTAGACCCTACCCACCTCACCTGTATTAGAATCACAACTCACAGCTTCAGTTGTTAACTGTTAACACTCTTTGGTAGATAAAACAATAAACGAATAGTCGCCATCGATTGAAGTTACATACAAAATTAACGATTAGTCGCCATCAAGGAGAGCTCGTGTATAGGCTGTGCCTGTTGAGTGAATCTTTTTGTGAATTTTATTCTCAATAAAATATTTCAAACAAAACTTTAAGCACACTTCACACTTCAAACTGGAAAATTGTGCGTGTGTATTAATTTCGCGACATAAGGTTGGACGCGAACGACGCAAAATTTATACGCACACATTTTTTTCACGGTTTACAGTATTCAAGATCACTTTACAAATAAAGAAAAACTCACACTTTATGTCTTATCTACTGTCTTGACTTGCTTTTAATATTTAAGATCACTTGACAGATAGAGAAAAACTCACACTTTATAACTTATCTACTGTCTTGACTTGCCTTTAATATTCAAGATCACTTGAAGAATAGAGAAAAACTCA
>JAECMU010170358.1:0-10142 GCA_016106625.1 Dracogyra subfuscus
ATGGTGCATATAAAAGATCCCTTGCTGCCAATCGGAAAGAGTAGCCCATGAAGTGGCGACAGCGCGTTTCCTCTCTCAAAATCTGTGCGGTCCTTAACCATATGTCTGACGCATTATCACCATAAACAAAATGTGTTGAGTGCATCGTAAAATAAAACATTTCTTTCTTTCCGATTTCGGTGATATTAACATATTCCACATAGAGTAATATGTTCTAGAACCGTGATTAAATTTACACAGTAATATATTAACATATTCCACATACAGTAATATGTTCTACAACAGTGATTAAATTTGCACAGTAATATATTAACATATTCCACATACAGTAATATGTTCTAGAACAGTGATTAAATGTACACAGTAATATATTAAAATATTCCACATATAGTAATATGTTGTAGAACTGTGATTAAATTTGCACAGTAATATATTCACGAATTCCGACAAGTTGGTTTAACTATACATTATAACTGTTACATATTAGTTTTACTGTGTGCACACTTGTCTATTCTATAATTATAACAAAATAGTTTCACTATATAAACAGTAACATGCAAGAACTGTGACCGATCAATTGACTAATATATACACAGCAACACATATCCACAATAGCATACTCTGGAATTATGATAAACAGGTTGACTTAATATATACACAGTAACATATAGAATTGTGACAAATTAGTTGACTATAAATTATATACGCAGTAACATATTCTATAATTCTGACAAATTAGTTGACTATATAAACACAGTAACATATTCTAGAACTGTGACAAATAAATTGACTATAAATACACAGAATGGTGACAAATTAGCTGATTTAGTAACATTCTAAAATTGTGACAAATTAGTTGACTATAAATTATATACACAGTAACATATTCTATTATTCTGGCAAATGAGTTGACTATATAAACACAGAATGGTGACATATTAGCTGAGTAACATTCTAAAATTGTGACAAATCAGTTCATTATAGAATTGCGACAAATTAGTTGACTATATATTATATACACAGTAACATATTCTATAATTCTGGCAAATAAGTTGACTATATAAACACAGAATAGTGACATATTAGCTGATTCAGTAACATTCTAAAATTGTGCCAAATTAGTTCAATATATATACAAAGTATCATATTCTAGAAATAGTGACAATTTGACTAAATATACATAGAAACATTTTAGAATTGTGAGATATTAGTTGACTACACACACACACACACACACACACACACACACACACACACACACACACACACACACACACACACACACACCATAACATATTCTAGAATTGTGACAAATTACTTGATTTTAGATAAGCAGTGACATATTCTAGAATTGTGACAAATTACTTGATTTTAGATATACAGTCACATTCTAGATTTGTGATAAATTACTTGATTTTAGATATACAGTGACCTATTCTAGAATTGCGACAAATTACTTGATTTTAGATATACAGTGATATATTCTAGAATTGACAAATTACTTGATTTGAGATATACAGTGAACTATTCTAGCATTGTGACAAATTACTTGATTTTAGATATGCAGTGACATATTCTAGAATTGACAAATTACTTGATTTTAGATATAAAGTAATATATTCTAGAATTGTGACAAATTACTTTATTTTAGATATACAGTGTCAGTCTAAATTGTGACAAATTCCTTGATTTTAGATATGCAGTGACATATTCTGGAATTGACAAAGTACTTGATTTTAGATATACAGTGATATATTCTAGAAATGTGACAAATTACTTGATTTTAGATATACAGTGACCTATTCTAGAATTGTGACAAATAAGTTGACTATAAATACACAGAATGGTGACAAATTAGCTGATTTAGTAACATTCTAAAATTGTGACAAATTAGTTGACTATAAATTATATACACAGTAACATATTCTATTATTCTGGCAAATGAGTTGACTATATAAACACAGAATGGTGACATATTAGCTGAGTAACATTCTAAAATTGTGACAAATCAGTTCATTATAGAATTGTGACAAATTAGTTGACTATATATTATATACACAGTAACATATTCTGTAATTCTGGCAAATAAGTTGACTATATAAACACAGAATAGTGACATATTAGCTGATTCAGTAACATTCTAAAATTGTGACAAATCAGTTCATTATAGAATTGTGACAAATTAGTTGACTATATATTATATACACAGTAACATATTCTATAATTCTGGCAAATAAGTTGACTATATAAACACAGAATAGTGACATATTAGCTGATTCAGTAACATTCTAAAATTGTGACAAATTAGTTCAATATATATACAAAGTATCATATTCTAGAAATAGTGACAATTTGACTAAATATACATATAAACATTTTAGAACTGTGAGATATTAGTTGACTACACACACACACACACACACACACACACACACACACACACACACACACACACACACACACACACACACACCATAACATATTCTAGAATTGAGACAAATTACTTGATTTTAGATATACATTGACCTATTATAGAATTGTGACAAATTACTTGATTTTAGATATACAGTGATATATTCTAGAATTGAAAATTACTTGATTTTAGATATACAGTGACATATTCTAAAATTGTGATAAATTACTTGATTTTAGATATGCAGTGACATATTCTAAAATTGTGACAAATTACTTTATTTTAGATATACAGTGACATATTCTAGAATTGTGACAAATTACTTGATTTTAGATATGCAGTGACATATTCTAAAATTGTGACAAATTACTTGATTTTAGATATACAGTGACATATTCTAGAATTGTGACAAATTACTTGATTTTAGATATGCAGTGACATATTCTAAAATTGTGACAAATTACTTGATTTTAGATATACAGTGAACTATTCTAGAATTGTGACAAATTCCTTGATTTTAGATATGCAGTGATATATTCTGGAATTGACAAATTACTTGATTTTAGATATACAGTGACCTATTCTAGAATTGTGACAAATTTGATAACTATATTTTTCTTGATTTTTTTTTTTTTTTTTTAATTATTATTATTATTCAACCATCTCCTTTCATTCTTCTTCTTTGCATTCCATCTCATAACTTTCTAGTCTGGAACTCAAATCTGTCATTGTTTCCAACTTCTTTCATTGTCCTCCACTGTTAAACATTCGGTTCACTATGTATACAACATTATTATCTAGAACTGGACAAATAGTTTAACTGTATGCATAGTGATATATGTTTCTTTCGTTATAACATTTTAGAATCACCACAAATTACCATCAGTTTATATGCAATCGTAGTTATGTTTTAAATTGTCACAATTATTTTTGTTTGTTTCTTTGTTATATACCAACTGAGCCAAAATTCAATGCAATAATTAAAAAAAGCGTCCCTTGAGTCTGTGCAATTTTAAACCAGTACTTTTGTCTTTTATTTTTTTTAAATTATATCTTCAACTACAATTGAAAAAAAAAACACCTGGTCATCGGCAATTTATATCGCAGCTATGAAAACTGCCGTTAGGGGCCACCATTAATTCGAGTCCTGTGTTAGATGTGAAAGGTACATTCGATTAAACATGATTTTATGGCGAGTAAATAATAAATGCTATAGATTTCACGACAAAACTGAGTTAATCAGCAATTACATACGTAGACTTCCAAAACTGATCCTGTAAGATGATATTTAGTACAATGCTACTTAAATGCAAAAGTCAAGGAAACATATGTTTGAAAATAGAAGAAGAAGGAACCGTTTTATTAGTATGTACTCGACACATTTTATTTATGGTTATATGGCGTCGGACATATGGTTTAGGACCACACATATATTGAAATCTGGGAAATCTGCTGTCGCCACTTTAGGGGCTACTCCTTTCGGTTAGCAGCAAGGAATCCTTTATATGCACCATCCCATTGACAGGATAGAACATACCACGACCTTTGATGCACCAGTCGTGGTGCACTGGCTGGAGCGAGAAATAGCACAATGGTCCCACCGACGGGATCAATCCCAGACCAACTGCACATCAAGAGAACGCTTTCCGCTGGGTTATGTCCCGACGCCTTTTATGACAACAGAGACATTATTTGGCCACATTTGATCATTATGTCATCTCCCTCAAAAGTATCGACTTTACCAGAAACTAGATCAGATGGTGTAAGTCCATCATGGTTTCTCCTACTAACAGCTCCTTTCTTTACCAGTGTCTCCACAACCTCAACTTGCAGTCTAGCCGCTGCATAATGCAACACAGAGTTACCTTCCTTGTCTCCTAGTGACACATCAGCACCTCTCTTCAACAGAAACTTGAGGTTTTCAAGCTGATCATACTCCACACAAACATGCAATGCTGTCTTCCCTGCCTTGTTTCTAGTATTTATACTACAGCCTTTGTCAAGCAGGAGATGCCCTACATGATTCAATGAAGAATCTTTTTGCAGATATTTTTTGAAATTTAACAACATATTATCTGTCTTGTCACATGAAAAGTCATCACATAAAAAATCATCAATATATTTTCCATCATGAAAGTAGTACAGACATGTCTTTGATAATCCTTTTCGTAGATCCCACCGCACTGCCATATGAAGTGGGGTACTGCCAGACTTAGAGAGAACGTTTACCTCTTCACCTTTGTCTAGGAGAAACTGAAGGTTATTTGTACAGTGAAATGCAGCAGCAGCATGCACTGCTGTGATGTTTCCATGATTAGAGTTTGCACCTTTCTGTAATAAATACTCCAATATATGACTCTCAACACAGTAACACGAATAAATCAGTGGTGTGCAGCCTACAATGTTTACACAATCAACTTGTGCTCCTTTATCCATAAGACAACGTATGTTTTCCATTTTGCAGTTACGTGCGGCTAAGTGGAGTGCAGTGTTCCCATTTTGATTTTTTTGGTTTATTTCTCGTCCATGTTCTACAAGATAATTTACAATACTAACTGACAGTCCTTGTACAGCGATGTGAAGAGGGGTGTCTCCGTCCTCATTCTGAAGGTTTATATTTACCCCTTTCCCCACAAGATAATTTACAAAATTAAATGACAAGTCTTGTGTCATGCTTTCATTCTGTGTCGATACAGGAGACAGAAACCCAACCATTGGCATCTGGCCTCTGTCGTGTTCTTTGGTGCATACTGCAAAATGAAGTGGGGAATCCCCATCTCTATTCTGTAGGTTGACCTGCGCTCCATTTTCTACAAGACATCGTGCACTGTCAAATGACTTGTATAAGATAGCTGTGTGGAGTGGTGTGTTTTGATTACAATCAACTGCATTAATTGTTAGTCCTTTGTTAAGTAATGGTTCGATCATCTGATATGAATTAAATGCTGCTGCTACATGCATGGCTGTCTCATGTTTATCATTGACAGAACGGATGTTACATCCACATTGTACCAAGATGTCCAGAGATTCCAAACATCCACCTTGAGCAACTGCATGTATGAACGGGGTGTCACCTTGAAACGCTCTGCTAAGTGACGATGAACTAATGACTTTTAAAATGCTGGAATTGTGGAAAGAAGCTGCTAAGAAAATGGCAACATCAGATGTGCAAACATCTGAATGCAAGGATAACTGTCTGAACAGTCTGGCTGCAGACCTAGTTTCCATACTTCTCCGAGATGGACGTCGAGCAATCCCAAGGAGCAGGTGCTTAACAGCATCATCGAGTATCTCGACAGTCGTCTCATCGGATAAAATCCAACTGAGTCTATCAATCAACATATTTGATATTTTTTCATTTTCTACCTCAACTGCCAGAACAAGTAGGTCACCTAAATTCGCAATCAGATCCTTTCTGTAATTAAACAGAATTCTGAATAGTCTGACATCATCTGTGTTTGAGACTGCAGCAGCAATCAATGAACTAATATCTGGAACGGTGCCATATTTCAGCAAAATGTCAGCCAATTTAGAATTCCCTACAAGACACGCAGCTTCTAAAATGTCAAGGTGTTGATCTTTTGGAATACGGGAATCAGGTTTAACAAGTTCATCTGCAAGATACTTGGACCAAATTGCTGAGCTGTGAATGATAGCCACAGTTGCTACAGATGAAGAAGTAAAGTTTTTGATATGGGAAGGAAAGAAATGTCTTGCAAGAGGAATCTTCCAGTATCTGCGCAAATCATTCAGATCAAACAACATCACTTGTTTTTCAACCCGAACAGTGAGTTTTAAAGACAAAAGGTCATTCAAAACTGCAGGATCCCAGAATTGTGTCATCAGATATTCCACAAACCGTTCATCCTTGAACGATTGATGCAAAAGTATTTCTGCGGCACTCTCTGGCTTTCTCAACAAGTGTGTAATTCTTTGAGCAAGAAGAGAAAACTCTTTTTCCTCCACCATCAGTACATTATTACCTGGATTTGGTACCCCAGGTGTGATGACATACTCCACCAACACGGGGGCAGGAGAAAGTCTAATGGAGTGTTCAATGTACTTTGAGGAAAACAGCAGAAACAGTGTATCAAACACAGACTGGTGAACGAATGAATAGCATTTATCCACATCACTGTATTTAAGATAAACACCACACAGTGAGTTGGCCTGGTCTCTAATCTGACAACGTGTGACATCTCTGGTATTTCCACACACATCTGTCAACTTCTTTATTAGATATGTGATATTCGCGTCTTCCTCAAATGAAGTCAAACATTTGGTTTCTAAGATCCCCTGCTTAAACATAACCAGTAACAGAACAAGATACTGAAGTGGGCTGTTTGAATTTAGTAATGCTAACTCATTCTTGAGATATTCTATAGGTTTTCTGAAAAAGTCTACACCTAGTTTTTGTGCTTCCGAAGATTTGACAAAATACCGACAACAAAGTGGAAAACCCAATTCTTCAAATGTCTCCTTTACTGCTGTGGTCTTATCATCTTCTGTCATTATTATTTTCTTGTTTTTCTCAAGATTCAGTTCTAGAATATGAAGTCTTTCCTGCTCATTTAGAGAAATCCGAGTAAAATTTAAAAAGCTTTGGAATTCCCTCATTTTGAAGCTGTTCTCACACTGAGAAAAAATGTGTATTCTCGAAGAGATTATCACTTTCACCAATTCATATGTAACTAACAACTTAATTCTTTCAAATTTCATTTCCCATAATTCTTTTTCATGAACAAGCAAATTTCCCTTTCCAAACATGTCATCAATAAAAACAGCATATGTATCTTTGGGCTTCAACTGACTGAACTCTTTAGGAACTGGGATTTCATCAATCTGCGAAGGGCCTGTTATGTATAATGGTTGCCTTTTGTCCTGTTCACAGATGCGAGCCACTAATATCCAACCAAAAGTTGTCTTTCCTGATCCGGGACTCCCAATCAAGGACACGATGCCAAGGTCTTGCAACTTTTTCTCAGCTTCATTGTATGCTGCAATCTGAACGTAGTTTTTTGGATTAAAGTCCTTCAACATACATGATGATGAATCTGTAAAAAATAAACGTGAGTCAATACAATATTACTGGCATTAAAGGGACATTCCCGAGTTAAGATGTTATCGACTAATAAAACATTTCTACTAATATTAGTGACTGTATATTAAACGTGTTTCTAATCGTTCTAATATTTTTACTAGAATAAATTTCATTTTATTTCCTAAAATATATTTTTTCGTTCGTATGAAATTATTTGAAGACAAAAACCAGTTTGGGCTTCTTACAAATGTTAAGACGACCAGAAACACATTGAATATACAGACACTGATATTCGAAAAAATCATCATCTTAAATGAACCATGATGGAGTGAAATCCATATCAACCTTTTCGGCAATTTCAATTTTTGAATTATGGACCATTGCCATAATTCAATTATATTTTTAAAATGTCATTAATAAATGGAGTAAGGTGGTTATGGAGTAAGGTGGTTATGAAGATGGTTGAATAAAGTACATTTATGGATAAATCAAATTATATTTGTTCAGGTCATACTTTGTTAGACCATTAAATAGGTCAGTGGTCTGTGACGATATGTATTTAAGAGTTCGACCCGTACCCCTCTATATCATGGCTCTAAAGACTAACTAACCTTAATCATTGAAAGATGGGTACGGGTTGAACTCATGCCCTAGTTGTCATGAATAGATTATTTATCAAAATTACATCTCCGTTATTAAGCAAGCTCCCTGGGTGATGTCCATTAACCTTTCTGTACATTTACGTTCCTGTCTTTTTTCCCATAGAAAACATTAAATATTGATGTAACGCCAGTGTCACTTTCTGTCAATCGTTTTCAATAGCCTACGTATACACACAATATTAAATTCAGTGTTCTGTGTCGATGAATGTTCACAATTGTTTGCTGTATATAGGCCACGTGGTCAAAACTACGCGGTGTTCATTTAAAGGGACATTCCCGAGTTTGCTGCATTGTAAGATATTTGCGACTAATACAATATTTCTACGATTAAACTTACATATTAAATATATTTTCTTGTTTAGAATATCAATGACTGTATATTCAATGTGTTTCTGGTCGCCTTAATATTTGTAAGAAGCCCAAAATGGATTTCGTCTTCAAATAATTTCGTACGTACGAAAACATATTTTTAGGAAATAAAATGAAAATTATCCTAGTACAAATATTAGAACGACCAGAAACACGTTTAATATAGAGCACTAATATTCTAAACAAGAAAATATATTTAATATGTAAGTTTAATTGTACAACTACTTTATTAGTCGGAAACATCTTACAATGCAGCAAACTCGGGAATGTCCTTTTAATGACGTAACAAAACGTGTAAGCAAATAAACCCAGTGATATAGACGACTAACAACTGTTTTCAGCACATATATTTTAAAAGTGCAGACCCTAGTTTTAGTCCATAGATAGTAATTCAAACTAAACATGTCGTATATCCTCAGGATAATTCGGAATGTTTTCAAATTATTTTTAAATCACTGGCATGATTCTGCAAGTAAGGGTTTGATTGGTGGACATGAGATTTAACTGGCTGCTGTTAGATCCACATGTAATAGTGGAGCTAATTTTAATTAGATTGCAAACTTGCAAGACACATTTGGATATGCTAAAGAGAAGCTAATGTCTGTGATGTTTAAACAAAGAAATACCACCAAAACTAGCTAGAGGAAAAACCGAAGGTACTTAAAAAACCAAGTACATGTTTATATTATTACTATCTGACATACTGTACAATCCGAGAGCCAGGTCGATTTATCTATGTTGGAGCGGGGCGGGACGTAGCCCAGTAGTAAAGCGCTCGCTCGATGTGCGGTCGGTCTGGGATTAATCCCTGTTTGTGGGCCCATTGGGCTGTTTCTCGTTCCAGCCAGTGCACCACGACTGGTATATAAGAGGCCGTGGTACGTACTATCATATCTATGGGATACTGCATATAAAAGATCCATTGCTGCTAATCGGAAAAAGTAGCCCATGTAGTGTCAACAGCGTGTTTCAACTCTCAATATCTGTATGGTCCTTAACCATATGTCTGATGCCATATAACCAGAAATAAAATGTGCTTAGTGCGTCGTTAAATAAAACACTGTTGTATTTATTGATTAGTGGTGAACGCTGTAGGTTGCACTAAACCAATTAATTTCCGGCTGGATCGAAGTTCGAGGTGCTCCGAACTTTTGATAGAGAAGTTAACACCACAAGTCCTGTGATTGGTTATAAATGTGAGTGTGTTGGTTTCATCTGGGCTAAACATGTATGCAAGTTTATTTGATGTAGTACCACCGTGTCAAGTAGCCTTGTGCTTGGAACATGTATGGGGTACCTGTAAAAACAAGTACTCAAATTTTGTGCAAAACTAGGGGTGTTGTAGAAAAACCTGGTTATACCGAAAATGAGCCATGAAAGGTACCATTTTCTGCAGTTAATACTTTGAGGTAGGGGTTGTAGTACTGGTATTTATGGGTCATAGTTTGGTTGATATATTGCATATAGTAGTTTTAAACACAAACGTTAACATGGTCGCCTATGGGATTTGAATTGTTATAGTCCATCCTGTACCACTGGGCTACGCCCCGCCCCTTAGGATGAAACATACTGTCATGGATCTTTTAAAGTGGCAGTCGTACAGGAGGGATGAAACATACTGTCATGGATCTTTTAGAGTGGCGGTCGTACAGGAGGG
>JAECMU010170364.1:0-19249 GCA_016106625.1 Dracogyra subfuscus
AAAATGCTGGAACATGTCAAGACCGTGTTAATGGCTATGAATGTGAATGTGCAAATGGATGGAAAGGGGCCAATTGTGAGGTTAGGATTAGTGTTAAAATGTTGCACTTGTCACCAATAGTTGATTAATAATAGATAAAGTTAAAACGGTTTGCTGCTTCATGATAAACACATTGAAGGTGTTGCTTTTTTTCCCATCTAAACTGTAATAAATAGAGATATAATAGAGAACAATAATTTCTTTGTGTAAATACTAATCTGTGATTTGTATATTAATTGCCAGCGAGGAACTAGGAAAGAAGTAACTATATTGTACACGTACTTGGTTGTACTCGATCATGATACGTCTACTTGATTAATTGGATAATATTTTTTACTGTAATATTTTTCTTTTTAATGTACTCTTCTTTTTTTTCTCAGATTTTACTCTTGTAATGGTTGTAAAATGTTAAACATGGGTCTTCGGGAATAAAATATGGATCTTCTTCATATTCAGAAATAATTATCTAGAAATAAACTATAAAGGAAGAAAATTATCACATTGTGTCTCATACTTTGCTGTAGGAGTTTACCAGAAACTGCATACATAACAAAGGTAATGATATAATACAACATTCACTTTATTTTCTGAAATTTAATGTTAATTTCACAATTACAGTTTTATAATGAGCTGCAAAATTAATAATGGTTAACATTTTAAAATTTAGTTTCTGTAAATTTCAGATTGACATCAATGAGTGTGATCTTAGTGATCCATGTCTCCATGGTGGCGTGTGTACAAATACAAATGGAAGCTATTACTGCAAGTGTGCTAGCGGTTGGACAGATCCAGAGTCATGTCACTCACTTGTGAAACGTTGTGAGCAATCAACCTGCGACAACGAAGCTCGCTGTTTCAATCTGTTTAATGACTTCTTCTGCAAGTATGTAGCTATTCCTATGTAGTCACTAGATTCTTTTCTTGTAACATTTCTGCCATTCTGTTCAAGAACATGTTTATCAACTTGTTTTAATAATATACAGGACCCAAATTTTCAAATATATATATATTGGTACCAAACTTGAGGCAAATACTATCATTGGGAGTGTATGGGGTGTTTGGAAGCTCATCATCTGAGGATTCTAGAAATGCATGATAGCAATGAAGCTCGCAGGTTTGATTTTTTTTATATAAAAAGACATTATTGTCTACAAAGTGTTTGTCACCCTGTTAAAAAGGAAAGGAATATGTGTTTAAAGACATGAGCATATTTCAGACTATGGACTGATGGTGTCTGACGTGGTGATCTCGACAAATGAAGGAAGGAAAGAAATGTTTCATTTAACAGCGCACTCAACACATTTTATTTATGGTTATATGACATCAGACATATAGTTAAGAACCACACAGACATGGAGGGAGGAAAACCGTTGCCATCATGCAATGGGCTACTCTTTCCAATTTAGCAGCAAGGGATCTTTTATGTGCACCATCCCATAGACAGGATAGCACATACCACGGCCTGTGATGTACCAGTCATGGTGCACTGGTTGGAGCGAAAAATAGGCCAGGTTGGAGTGAAAAATAGATGGGGATTGATCCCAAATCGACCACGCATTAAGCGGTTTGAATGCTTAACGACACCCCTGAGCACATTAATACACTTCGGCTATTGGGTGTCACAAATTGTAAGTATATACAAATATTATTGGTGGTCTGGACAATGACAGAGCCATATAGGCTACTCCTACTGAAAAAGCAGCAAGGTTCTTTTTGTATTCACTTTCCCATTTATTAAATGTAGAATATTGCATTGTTACGGATAGGACAATAATCTGATGTCCATCAAGGGTGATTGATTCCATGACTCACTGCACCTCAGACAAGTGCTCTACCACAGAGCTCCTTCTTGCTCTCTAACCCACTTACTTCGTCATGCTTTTTAGGAGCATCACTTTGTTATCCTGTAAAAAAGATACTCAGATCAAATAAGAACCTTGTCTCTTAAAACCATGCATCCTCAGACCACCCACACATACTGACACTTTTAGAAATGAAAAGCACGTAATTTTAGAAAATAATATATATACTTATTGCTGGTTTACTGGAATTGATATTATTACAGAACGTTGTAACACATGCCTTTTTCATCCTTCAACAAAAATTAACAGTCCGGTACATTATTTCCTTCATTTCTAAGACTAATACCTGATGTGTCATTTTAAGTTTTATGTAACCACCGGCTCACAACGGCAGTTGTTGCACCCGTTGTATATAATAGCTGTCACACATTTGCTGTTTTATTAATTAAATATATCAATATACTTGTTGATTTTAAGCTGTAATGTGCATTATATATCACTGAATGTACATACATGTACAAAAGCCTTGCCCAGTCACTCCTTTAAAGGCCAAATTACGCTGAAGAGCAGCAAACGGAAAGCAATAAATCAAATGGGTTTTTTAATTACTGTGTAGGTTTTTTTCTGTTTTTTTCTTTACGTAAATAATACAGTAGTAACTTAATAATTTTATCGCGTAAACCATCATAGCGAAGCCTAGATAATGTAAAAATGGGGAGATGTTACTTCTGCAACTGTTAGCATGAAGACAAAGATGTGGTTGGATATAACCGAGAAACATTTGAGTTCATGAGATCTTGCAAAACAGTAATGAACTAGGTGAATTCCATAAATTAGTATGTGAACTGAGTTCACATGAAGATCATTTCTTCGCCTACTTCCGAATGTCCCACCGTCAGTTTGCACAGGTTTTGGAGCTAGTGACGAATAACATCACAAAAAAGACCACAAATTGGAGAAAACCGAAAAGTGCTACTGGTAGTACTAAACCAAATAACTTCCGGCTGAGTCAAACTTCGAGGTGCACCCAACTTTTGATATAACGTTTCCATCTGATTGTAGAAATAATTTTTGTATGACTCCTATAATGGACACTGTTCGCATTTAGTCTCTACATGTCTTAGCCTGCCCAAGCAAGCATTGGAAGATGGCCACAGACCACAATTAATTACACTATATGTGTTTATATAGGGTTAGTGACTATAACATTTTTATTAATATCAGCAGGCCCATGGGAAAACATACCCTGAAAAGGATAACCCATGTTGTTCAGGTCTTTGTCCCAGGATATTAGTTTAAACAAACACACCCACTAAACCTGGCCGGAGTACACCCTTTTTTCACAAAAAGCACTACTTTTGCCTGGGCCGGAATTACCACAATCAAGTCTTCAGTATCATCAAGTTACACATGTTTACAAAGTACATGCTTCTTTCTAGACGATACTTTATTTTGGTTCTATCTTGTATCCTACTGAGCCGGGCCTGTCCATATCACTATACCAACCATGCTGAAGAGACTGCCCAGGAGAGATTTGGTTGAACTTCAATTGGACATAGGCACTTTAATATGCTATGCTATGCTATGCTATGCTATGCTATGCTATGCTATGCTATGCTATGCTATGCTATGCTATGCTATGCTATGCTATGCTATGCTATGCTATGCTATTATATGCTATGCCATGCCATGCCATGCCATGCCATGCCATGCCATGCTATGCTGTCCTATCCTGTCCTATCCTGTTAAGAATCATTGGATGGTTAGAAACTAGATGTGAAGCTAACACATACACATAGGTATTAAAGTGTAATTGTTATACAGATGTAAAGCTAACACTTATGGTAATAAACTTTAATTGTTTTATAGATATAAAGCTAACACATATGTTAATAAATTGTAATTGTTTTACAGATGTAAAACTAACATATGTTAATAAATTGTAATTGTTTTACAGATGTAAAGCTAACATATGTTAATAAACTGTAATTGTTTTACAGATGTAAAGCTAACATATGTTAATAAACTGTAATTGTTTTGCAGATGTAAAGCTAACACGTATGGTAAGAAATGTGAAAGCAGTCCCAGTATCTGTGATAATGCGAATCCATGTCAACACATGAATACCTGCAACGAGACAGCCGGTACAGCCTCCTGCTTCTGCACTGATGGTTTGTTATTAATCACTCTTTTAACATTGACAGGCTGTGGTATTTGTTATCCTGTACATGCAATGGATCCTTTGCTACTAATCGAAAAAATGTAGTAGATTTTCTCTCTAAGACATATGTCAAATATTACCAAATAACCAAATGTTTGACATCCAATAGCCAATGATTTATAAATCAATGCAGTTGCTATACAGACAGAATATGCAACCCTGCAATTAAGAAAATGTCCACAGCAAACAAAAAAAACTTGCCATTAAAATGTTTAATATAGTCCAAGGCAAAAATGTACCGTGGAGAATTAAAACTCTACGACATTGCTGATTGTCATGGGCAATTACAGATGTTGAATATTGTATAATTTATATAACTATTTATTGTAAACCATTTGACTAATAACACCTGATAATCTGACCAAGGTAAGATAATAATAGATTGGGCTATAGTATACCAAAACAGAGCCGATTAGTTTTTAATTTGCAGTAATTCAATTTGTAGTCAGTGATATTTTAAATTTTAGTTGACTAATTTCTAATAAATGTTACTTATATAGCTCTTTCATAGTAAAATAGTGTGTAGTATAATTTTGATTGTTTTGGGGGAATTTTTTGCATCAACTTTATTTTGATTATTATATAATTACTGAACTGTTCACATCATGGTTGTGCTATTTTTGCAGACTACGAGGGTGATGGCTGTGAGCTTCGTGTCGATCACTGCAATGCTAACACTTGTCAGAATGGCGCCACCTGTTCTCAGACGGCAACCAATGACTATGAGTGCACTTGTCCATCAGGTTTGTGCCTATCTGCTTATATAATTCAGACAGAGAGATTACTTTATATGTGTTTTCCAGTCTATAGTCTGTTTTACTATTACTTTTGTTCTAATGTTGACTTGTCAAAATCGCCATAATATTTGTGATCAAATCTGATTTAAAAAAAAAAAAAAATCACACAAGAGATGTCAAGACATCCACTTGTTATGCATCATAGCTCACATGATCAGCCTGTTGTTTTATTTTGGTGTTAGACTATACAACAACACATGTCCGATGTCGTGCCAGTGGCAGTGACCAGTTTTACATTGTTTAGTTCTCAACCAGATTTATTTCAGTAATGCCAGAATATACAGATTATTACTTTCTGTGACACATTATGTATTGCTTTTTAATGAAAATATTAAAATGTTTTGATTAAATTTTAAAAACCTGATGACACGCAGAAGAGACTAATGGACAACATCAATGAGCTGGCCCAATCAACAAAGATTGTTCTGCAGTGGATCCCTGCACATACTGGCATAGCAGGCAATGAAATTGCTGATCAGCTGGCAAAGGAGGGAAGCAAAAAAGATCAGCCCCATTCACATTTATCATATAAATAAACCAGAACTCTGATCCACACCAAGCAAAAATCCACCATCCTTGTTTCCATTGGCGGATACAATCCACATAAAGATCCTCTCCACCAACTGTCTCACCATGAACAAACAACAATCTTTCATCTGAGGACAGGTCACTGTGGACTAAAAGGACATCTAAAAAAGATTGGTATTAAGCCCTCGGCTCTCTGTGATTGTGGGGAAGATGATCAAACACCAAAACACTTCCTGCAGTCCTGTCCGCTCTACAGCAGAGAGAGGCAACACATCTGGCCTTTGAGTACTACAATGGATGCCAAGCTTTGGGGCTCTGCAAACGATGTACACCTGACAACCCATTTTGCTACCCTTACAGGACAAAGGATTTGACACAACCAATCGAACGCTGAAGAAGAAGATTAAATTTTATCAGAATATATTATGATTCAGTCTAAGTGTATAATGCAGAAAATTTCTGAATGAATGTGGAACATGGCGAAACACTAAGAAATATACAGATAAAATGTTAACTTCGCCTATTTTGATAAAATTTCTTCCTTTTCTCCTGGGAAGGGAGAAGTCACTTCTACTTTTTAAATTCTAGATTAGGGCCTGCTTCGTCTTGCAAAAATTCCTTTTTTGGTCTGGAGAAATCACTGTGTACAAACATTGTTTTAATATGTAATAAGAAAATGTTACTGGTTATGTTAATGAATCCAACCATGGAAAAGTAATACCTTAAATTGGCTTAATTCAGTTTCAGAACCCAAAAATCAATATTGTACAGTACTTTACAAATCCTGAAAAGTTGTTAATAGTAAATTTAATGTATTAATTATAATTAAAGAACTAAATGCCTCATAAAATACTCATTCTTATTTAGTAATTAATATAATTTTTATCTTCCGAAATAGAAATGTATAGAAACTTAGAATGTCTTAACTTTTGGTAATAAGTGAAACAAAATATACTTTTTGACCTAATCTTTGTTTCTTTGATTTGTTTATTTCTGTTAAATCAGAAATGTTCTACACTAAAATACGAACATTTCTAGTTACATTTGTGTATAGCAGAGAGATGTATTATCAACAATTAATAACCCATATTGTTTTTTGCAACACTGTTATAATAAATTGTTATGCTATGATTAATGCCACCTGAGAAAAAAGGATAAACATTTCTGGCCCCTTACTGCAGAAAAAGGCAAGACATTTTGCCATAGAATTTGGAAATGCAACATTTAAAGCATGTAATGGCTGGCTGGAGTCCTTTCACACAAAGAACAATATTGTGTTTGGAACCATGAGTGGGGAAAGACGCGATGTGACTGAAAAAACTGTTGAAGACTGGAAATTAAAACATTGATGAATATGGAGATTTTCACCAAGTGGGTAAAAACATATAACAAAATGAGACGACAAGGCCAAAACAAAAAGTTCTGCTGTTTGTTAACAATACCCCATCTTATCCATGTGACTTACATCTGGAGAATGTCCTACTGAAATATCTTCCAGCATGGACCACTTCAAGAACCCAGCCATGGAATTATACAGGCAACCAATTTACATTCAGAAAGAAACAGGACAAATAGAAAAACAGTGTTTTGAGAAAAGCAGGTTTGTTGCACTACCGTAATACATCCAGATGACCAAGAGCAAGCTGTGTATGATGAAGATGATATTTCGCTTTCTGTTCTCAAACTTGTCAGAAGAGGTTTCTGGCTGCTGATTCTGTGAACTTGTCACTGTTGGTGACAGCGTAGTGACCTGCGATAATAATAATAATGAAGACTGGTCAAGACCGACAACAAAAATGATTTTCTTGATTCTGTCATGACACTGGAAGACCTTAAAACAAGCAAGCGAACAGAAGTTAAACAAAACAAGACAGATTGGAGATTTCATTAATATGAAGTAGTTTTATTCATGGATTAACTACATCTGATGGTGGTTTTAAACTTGTATATAAATATTATATTAGGTTTTGTTTTATTTTGTATTAGTTGAATATAAACTGTTAAGGTACGTGACGATATAGTATAATTGAGCATTGTAGCCAGTATATGATCTGTTTACAGTGTAGGACCAGTTCACAGTGAAAATACATTTTAAAATACAGATAATGTGCAACCTGTAATCAGCAGACACCTGTCTTAAGCTGCCACTTTTGTTTACTCCCTTGTGTGAGACTGCTTAAAACAGGTTTGACTGTATATATTGTTTGTAAATCACGATATTTTTGTATTTCAGGTTATGAAGGCGAGAACTGTGACAAAAATATCAACAACTGTGTTGGAGTCTCCTGTACAGGTGGTACTTGCATTGATGGTGTTAATCAGTACTTTTGTAGATGTCCTGTTAATAAAACGGGAGCTGGTTGTTCTAAAGGTGAGGAATAACATTATCATAGCAAGGGATACTTTCACTACTTTCTGACATTTTAGTACTCAAAAGTGAACAAAATAAAGCTAAAATGTCCTCAACTAATAATTGCTCATACAGCATCTGGAATAATTTGTGAATAATTAGAGTGGGTAGGAAAATGGAAAAGAAAAAGTCAACTGTCACATTGAGTTTAGGTACTACATATACATTGTGTATTTTAATCATTTTAAAATCATAGAGATTAGGAAAATGTAATAGTAAATCTTGTTTCACAAACTCAAGGGAACAATTTAATTGCATTCCACATACCACATATACCAATAGTATGCCTATATTAATAAGAATTTATTTTGGATTAACAACTTTAAATAAACCTTGGCAGTTGAACTGTGCATCTTCTATTTAGAAAGAATTTTGATCCTAAACATTGTTATTCATAAACTGTTGTTCTTGTTTCATTAGATGTCAACCGAAACTATGACTTGCTGTTTGAATTGCCACAGAAGACGAATATGGCATCAGTGCCCTACGCAATCCCTCTCAAAGTCAACCAGCTAACTATCAGCATTTGGGTCAAGTTCTGGAAAAAAGATGGCACAGGAACATTTTTCAGCATGTTTTCTGTTAAGTAAGTACTTCTGATGTTCATGTGAAATAAATTTGATATGAATCTCATTTAATATTCTATAAATATGTCTCCAATAAGTATATCAATACAAAATTAGTTTCAGTGCATGGTAGAAGCTACAGTTTAGGAAGCAAAGCCAGTCAACAACTTTATTTAACTTGTATATAATGGGGGTTTTTCTGTATTAATTTTGTATACGGTATATAAATTAATAACATTTATTAAAAATACATTAGATTAAAAAAATTGTTTTAACTTCATTATTAATATACAATGTAGTTGCAAAATATAAACAAATTTAAAAATTAAGAGATAGTTAATATTTTGCGACCAAAATAATAAATAATTTGTTAACCCCATTCATATTTTCTGCAAATTCTAAATTTTATAATGAATATCATTTTACCAGAAACAAGTTATTATGTGTAGGTTCTATTTGTTTAGAAAACAATTGAAAATATAGAGAGAGGACCAGGTTTGACTGGGGGGGTGGGGTGGGGGGGGGGGGTTCTGAATTTTATGATTGTGCACTTATTCTTTTGTCTGTATTGCATGTTATTAATCAGCTGTTTGTTTTGACAGAACCCCAAATTGTTTAAGTGAGAAGAAAGAGATTCTGCGGGTGGATGAGAAGGGTCTTTATATCAACTTTGATGGCAATGAGACAGAAATTAACTTCCCATATTACAAGTACAACGATGGTCGATGGAACCACATCATCATCAGCTGGGACAGCATGTCTGGAACCTTAAGCTTCATTGTCAACAGCATCAACCGTAATCCCATCCAGAATTATGCAAAGGGAGTCACTCTTGACAAGAAGTGAGTGTGCTCCTGTTGACATAATGGTTAAATATAGCTGTTTAGAATGGTGATGACAATTTAATTTTAGCAAAAGGCAGTGTTCGTATTTTTCTCAAGATAATTGTGTTTATATAGGGAAGATTGATACAGTATCTAATGTGGATGTAGGATTTTTATATTTAATGGAAAGTAAGCTCTTTCACAGTCTGATTGCTCTTTCTTAGAAGTTCCTCTTCCTACATGCGATGTAAGCCACTGTTACTCATATCTGATAGTGATTGAAAAGAGCCATAATGCATTACTGCTTGTTGAGCAGTGTCCCATGATTTTATTGATCTAATATTGGAGTGATCAGTAAGATCGTTTTCAGTTGTGGAAAGAGGTTTGTTTTGTTTAACGACTCCACTAGAGCACATTGATGTTTTAATAATCAGCTATTGGATGTCAAACATATGGTAATTTTGACACGGTCATAGAGAGGAAACCCAATACATTTTTTTCCATTAGTAGCAAGGGATCTTTTATATGCACCATCTCACAGACAGGATAGCACACACCATGGCCTTTGATGTACCAGTCGTGGGGCACTGGCTGAACAAGAAAGAGCCCACCGACAGGGATCGATCCCATACCAACCACACATCAAGCGAGTGCTTTACCACTAGGCTGACATTACAAAAGTGCAAATGAAGAAATCATATTTGTGCTGTTGTTCTATCAGTGATTAATACTTTCATTCAAATTACCAAGTACGATTTTCTCAACTGAGCTTTATTTAGATTGATTAGGTGTTACATATTTGAAGATGTCTCAGTAGTTTAACATCCATGTATTTTTTATTGCTGTCTGCATGAGTGCAGTAGCTAGTTTTAAAGATTATAGTGGTATGATGTTTTAGATATGTAAAGCAGTTATCTTATCTTTCTAGTGTCTGGCTGCTTCTTGGGAGCAAGTATGATCCAGCTATGGAGAAGCCTGTTGTGGATAAAGGATTCAATGGCTGGATAAGCCAGCTGACCATATATAACCGTGTTCTCAAGTTCAGCACTGAGGTGCAGGATGCTCTGGACAATCCACAGATACTGTTTCCAGATTATATCTTTGTCTGGAATGAGTTCACCTACTCGGCTGGAGTAAAGATGATTAACCCCTCAACTGTTAAACAGCCATTTGAATCATGTCCTCGGGGATATTCTGGCCCACCAGATTGTACTCAAGCCGATCAAAGTAAGTCATTTTTTAATAATTTAATGTCTATTAGTAACACTTTTAGACAAACACAAAGACGTTTGTCAGTTCCATTAAAAAGTAGGTTGTCACATGTAATATTTCAACCATGTATTTTGCATACAAATAGAAGCAGAGGAATAGATACATTCATGTATGTACATAAAAACAATTATGTTAGTCAAGGCAAAATAATTTTTCTTTAAAAACATCAGTATTCATGGCATAAGTATAAAATCATGATGCTTCAATTTTATACTTCATACTGCAGGTGGTAAAACCCCCATCATTTACACATATATAACAGTAATAAAATAAAACATTCCTATTTTGGAGGTAAAACATAAGTTATGTTACTAGTTAAACTAGTTCTGTAACTAATTGGTTAGAATGCTTACATTGGGTTAGAAAATATTTTCCCTTGTTTTTTTATTCCAATGCAGTTTTTATTTAACAACACCTCTATAGCACATTGATTTATTAATCATCAGCTATTGGATTTCACACACTTGGTAATTTTGACATGTGGTCTTAGAGAATAAACCTGCTACATTTTCCCCATTAGTACCAAGGGATCTTTTATATGCACCATCTCACAGACAGGATAGCATATACCACGGTCTTTGATATACCAGTTGTGGTACACTGGCTGGAAAGAGAAATGGTCCCATCGATGGAGATTGATCCTAGACCGACCATGCATCACGCAAGCGCTTTACCACTGGGCTACATCCCACCCCTTTCATTCCAAAGAATGCACTAGCTAATCAACAAGAAAAAGTCTTGTTTGGTTATAGTGGTTCAGTGTCTGTGCTTAACCTTTTGTTTCAGTTGCCATCTGGGCAAGTGGTGAGAGCACTTTCACTTGCCCGGTTCTATTTTCACTTGCCCAAATAATATTTTCTAAAAAACCGAAACAATATTGCAACAGATTATAACAGAAAACACGATTTTTATTTTTAAATCGGTTGCCAGGTGAGCAACCTTACTGTGGGTTTTCAGTCGCCCATCGTCGTTTTCAGTCGACAGGGGCGATCGGGCGACTGTTAAGTTCGAACCCTGGTGGTTTTGTTATTAAACATTTCCAATAGAGTATCCCAGTTTACCTTGTGGTGGAAATCTGCAGATTAAACGTTTTTATTTAAAAATAACCAGCCAAAAAATGCCACATTTAACCCAAAGACTTTGCAAACATATAGATGATGTGACAATGAATGATGAACGTGCAGTACTTCCATTTCAGTATGGCACTACTTAAATTGACAGGGCAGTGCTCCACACTTTCCGTCAGTTGAGCTATCTTGGTACATGTAACTTGTAGTGCCTGCCGGGTAATAATACCTTATGTGGGGTCATATACAATCAAGAAACCCATATTAGCACTTGTGAAACTCTGTGTATGGGGCCATACACCTCTCTATTGAGTCTAGTGGTGCATGGAATCTAGGTTGAAGCCATTGCTGGAATTAATAAAAACCCATTTCTTCAGATGGGATATATGAATCCATAAATTAGCCATTATACCACTGAGGCCGGTTACAGAATAAACAGTGTCACTGAAAAAGCCACTTAAGCATATTATATAGACATCTAAGTTTTTAATCTTCAGTGCCCTTTTTGGTGAGATATATGTAGTATATTAATGATATAGGCTGGGAAATTATTTATTATCAAAGTTCAGTACCTTTATTACTGGGGTTTTTTCTAATGCTTTTTTTTTCATTGTATGTTTTTTTACCATGGACATTTTATTATTTGCAGGTGTCGATGACATTAATATAGGATTGAGTTTGTTAACATCTGAAGGCCCCAAATTAAGCTGTTGTAAAATACATTGTTTTCAATGCATGTTTATTTATTTTTTCATTTTAATCAATAATGTACAAAATTTTAACTCTGTGTACATGGTGATTTTTGTTTCGTGCAAAACATTGCGAGCCATGCAAATAAAGTATTTTACACTGCTGAATCTTTAGCCAAATGAAAGTTTTATTAAAACATTTTCATAGGATTGTTTAAGATTATCTGACCCTTGTGGATTTGTTAATTGAAATTCTGGACTGAAAATTTACATTATTCCTTTTCAGCTAGACTAATTCTATATCAATGTACATGTTATTAATAATGGCTATTCTTGAACATTATTTAAGTTTAAATAATATTATATTTTTTGTATCACAAATGCTCAGATGTAAAGAATGGAAACTATGTTTCTATTTTGTTCATGATAGTGTAATAATATTAAATTATTTTATTATAGGAAAGGTATTGGTACTACCTACCTCATGTCCAACAGATATCACAAAACATGGAGTTTCAAGAATCACACCAATTATGTGGACCGACCCAACGTTTTCTGGAGGAGCGAACACTGTCAGCAAATCTCACTCATCAGGTAAACACAAGTCCAGTGGTTTCCTTCTTTTAGGCTTGGCAAATGAAACAGACGACTGGTGCATTTTTCATCAGTTTTTGTGGCCTCTTTGTTTACCATTCCAACTGCTTCAATTACACATTAAATACCATGACCTTTTTTGGACAAACAATCTTTATCTTTGGAACAGAAATGCATTGCTAGGACACAACAGCTTACAGTTAAGTTTGTTATTAGTTATTTTTTCTAAAGCTGTATTTAAACATGAATTTTAATTACTTATTGTTGAATGCATAAATTATTTTTCAATTACCGGGTACTTGAAATTAAAATATAGTTTTTGTGACAGCAGTGACTTTTTTCTTTAATACTGTAAGAATGTCTCATAATTACAATATATTAAACCTCTAATGGCCACTGACTGAACAGTATGTTCAGGTCTCATAATATAAACATTCCTTTCTTTGTTTTTAGGGTATGATTATACTAACTACATATACATGTGTGTGTATATATATCCTTTTTTCTTTTCTTCAGGAGATGCTTTTCTGTGGGGGAAATATCTTGTTGTGTATGTTGCTGAGAACAGTGCTAAAAACAAAGGACTTTGTAGCTTCAAGGTCTTTGTACAGTGTAAGTTTGGTTATATGTTTCAGAGTGGGTTTTGAATGTATGTGACGTTTTGTCCAATCTGGACAGTGAAACATTTTTTCCAGTTGAATTAGTTGTGAATTTTTCAGATAGTTTTATTTTATCCTTCAGAGTCAACATGTTCATTTTTCTGTTTAGACTTTACTTGTTTATTTTATTGTAATATCAGATTGATAAGCTGTGCGTATATCATTTTAAAAGAATGTTGTATACAAAAAAGGAAGTAACCTGCTGTTGTGAGCAATATCAAGCATCATTTCTGACCAGGTTCCAATTGTCTGGTACATAGTTTACATTTAATGTTGGATGTACACTTATTTTGTGAGATCTCTTCTAATTATGAATGAGAATTTATCAGTAAAAATAATTTTGTAAATTGGTACTGCACTGTAGAAAGAAAAAGTCTTAAAAATGCAACACGATTTACGACATGCACAAAAATAATATATAGCGTCAATCAGTCATGTTTAACAAAAAAAGGATGTTTTGTTTTATCACATAATTGGTAAGGTACATGTATGTCTACAGAACAAACACAATTTACACATAACAGTATTTAATAATTGTGAATTAATAGCAAAGCTGATGCAAATTATTTAGATCAACAATGCTGATTGTTAACAAATGTAGCCACATTTTAAATTCTGCATTAGTCTTAACAATTGAACTATTAGAACATGGGTAAATCTATAATTTCTTACACACCCATGTAAGAGATGACTCATTGCAGATATCATCTCCCAACATGTTGGAGATAACTTAAAGACTTGTGACTGGTTACTCCTGAGTGATTACCCAGTCACCAGAAATCTATTTTATTACCCATATGGTTAAACATATTTTGGTATATATCAAAGTGATACGTCGCACTAGAACGCCAAGTGGGAAGTAACACCTTGACATTGTACGATGACATCATCGACTAGTGCGCTACGACCTTACAGGAATGTTAGCAAAATGATTTGAGTGATATGAATTAAGATCGATTATTGTTCTTAAATAGGATATTAAACTCGCTACCATTTCGTATCATATTTTGTGACAACTAAAAATTGTTTCACTCGGGACATAAATATGATAAGAAATTGACGCCTGTTTTAATATCCTGCAATACTAATTTCATTTCCATTAGTTACCATTTTACTTGCAACTTGTTTGAAATGTATGTAACTCTATTTCACTTGTTCAGTACATGTTGTAAACAACGTCTTGCAGGGTAACTGGTATCTGAGTCATGTATATCTCATTAGCTGAGCTAAATAAATCAAGTCCACTCAAGAAACCCCATTAATTATATAATTATTGTTATGAAAGTTTGGCATAATGTATGGCAGAAATGATGTTGAAAATGTTAGTTGTAGAAGTTCAAACATACATGTAACATCCAAGTTATTATTAAAATGCTTCTCTATTGAATGTGTAATTTGAATATATACATTTTATAGGTTTAATATAAGGCAGTATATATAATTTGTTTCTTGAAAGATTAAGATTTTCTTAACAGAACATTTGAAAAAAATAAGTCAGAAATTGCATACTAACAGATAAACATTTCGACACCTGTTTGAAAGTAATGTAATATTTGTGGGTTTTTAAAAACATTTAATAGTTAATATTGATTTATTTATAGATCGAGTTTGTCCTAGGCCAAGTGACCCATATGAAGGCAGACAGCTATATGGCTCTGTGCAACCACATACCTACACCAGCATTGTTTGTAACAACAACAAAGCAGTGGTTAGACCAGTTCCAAAGACATACACGTGTGGCCGAATCGGAAGTTGGAACCCACCAAGAAAGTTCTTAACATTTAAACTGCCACCCTGTGGAGGTGAGTTATGTCAGATTAGAGTACAGTGAAACCCCATGGTACCAGGTAAATTGTATTTTTCAATAAGGAATCTTTCACTTATATACTTTCGAAACTTGTAATGACTTTAAGCTTATTTCCAAGTAACAGTTCAATACATTGTTTCATATTGAAACTGGCTATTGTGGCAATGAAATACTACTGATATTTTTCGACATTGCAAAGGCAACATTGCTTTTGCTTACTCTTTATTTTTCTAAATAAATATTTCTAAAACAAAAACAAATTCAAACAATACAAAGGCAGAAGATTAAATATCGAAGACTCAGATGACTTATTGCGATCCGTTTTCGTCTGTCATTGTACATTGTCTGTTTTACAGTGTGCATCATGCATCACATCTAAACTTTTCACATTTTCGGTTTCTGCAAAACTACATGTACATGACCAATTCCAGCCACAGTTTGTGGGAAGCTTTCTTGGCAGAAACTCAGGATGGTCCTTTTAATATAAACTTATGCAGGTTTATCTTGCATATTAGTCATAAGGTACTTAGTTTGAATGTTGGAAGCAAGCCTAAGTTAAGTACTACACCTCCTATGACAAACAATCAACAAAGTAAAACGACCAAGGAATAAGCCAAAATAATTAAAGAGGTAAGGGAAAAAGAAGCAAAGTAATCTTTGTTTCTGAAATACGAGATTGTAAATGAAGTTGTAGCTGACTGTTGTAACTCTCACTATGATACATATAATTGTGAAGTTGTATATGACCGATATAAATCATAGTGAAGAGTAAATAATTAATAAGGTCTATGTGAGGTGGTGTTTTGATTAAATTTTAAATACTGATACAGCTGGAAAATTATGGAGTATTTAATAGTTGAGCACCTAAGAACAAACAGTTAAGTAAAATGTGTAACCGAAAAGAAATAAAACAGATATTATTTACTTAAATAGTTGGTCTTTTGTTATTAATATTTACTGCTGAATTCATTTGCCAATGCAAGTTTTTAAATAGGACCCACTTTTGGCATACTACATAACGAACATGTTCGGAAATTTTCGTCTCAGGACCCTTATATTTGGTATTAGAGAAAACTAACTTTACACTATGAGAAAACAAATGATGTAAATCACATGTCAAAATGTTTTTTAGTCCCCTACCAGTCCAACCGGAGGGGACTATAGGTTTCATCTCCATCCGTCCATCTGTCTGTCTGTCAGTCTGTCCACATGTCCCTGAAATTATGTGTATAGTTTCATCATGTACTGTTGCAGATCAAGATGAATTTCATGACGATTTACCCTTTTTTTATGGAGTTATGGCCCTTGAACTTAGGAGATGTGAAAATTTGTTTTATGGACTTTTTTTAAGAAGACCTTTAGATATTGAGCTGAAATTTTGTGTACAGGTTTATCACAGTGACGTCACTGTACAAAGTAAAATGCAGTGAATCTTAAATTAATTACAGTAAATTTATAAGAATAATTGAACTAGAAAATATTTCAGGCACTCGTCCTTTTGTAGCTGTTTTTTCTGACGTGAGTCTTAAGAAAATCAATCCTTGGAGCACGCTTGTGCCAGAAACGATTCATTTTTGTACATGTAAAGGTCATTCGATGGTTTATCAAAGTTACTAATTTCATTAATGTTAGGTCTTCTATATATGGAACCATCTATTGAAGAGTTGTATGAACAAAATGCATTTCTACTAAATTTTCACAATAGATGTCCTAGACCATTTCCATTAAATTTGATGGAAAGCATCCTTGACATATGAACGTAAAAAATTATGAATTGGGTCTTTCTGAAAAGCTTGAAAATCGTTCTTGTCAACAATACCCTGTTGACCATTTAGACCTGGGCTTCATGTTATAGAGAGATTTCATGTCCCATTATAAATCTTAGATGGTGGTATGACATAAGCATTCAAGATAGATTTTATCAAAGCTGTTGGCACTGAAAGGGATTCTGTGGTTAGGCTGATTGACACACAAATCTGGATCACACAAATGTCATTTTGAAAAGAGACCACTATAATTTGTTGTCATTTATTTATTTATTTTACAGTAAAGAAAATGAATACACTGCGAGCAGTAAGAATCAGGCTTGTCTATAAGGTTGGAACATCTAACTGTGCAGGAGTCAAGACAACTCTAGAACAAGAAATAAAGAAAAAGATCATCCAGCTGAATATAAAATGGCCAGGTCTGTGTAAAGAGGCAGACTGTGCTGATATACAAATTAACATCCAGTGTGCACCAAATCTCAACTTTGGAAGAAGAAAACGAGCCACCACCAATGATGTCATTGCCGATGTGACGCTGCCACAAGCAGAGTGAGTTGTCTTCTACAGGGCATACTTTTTAGTGTTCTTTCATCAGATAACTTCACTCCCACCTGTTGTATATACAAATTCTAACTGTGCCAAAGTTTTATCCAAAACTGGGACTGAGGGGTTGAATAATGTTGAGAGTTAGAATGGTTTTGGGTTTGTTTGTTTTTTATGTATACATATATGTATTTTTTCCAGAAAAACACAATTAATACTTAGAAATTTTAGAGTTGGATCTCTAACTTATACAGATGGTCATCTTAAAAATGCACCGAGTGAAACAATATTTGAGTATAATTAGTACAATTGAATACAAGACAACATTAAAATGTAATTTTAAAGACTTTGTTGGCATTAAGAAGAAGAGTTAACAGAAGTGTTTGCTCATCACTGAAAACCCACTATGTTTTAACTTGCTAAAATTTGCCAAATTTCATACAAAATAGATCTATATATTTGAGATGCATTTCTTTCCCAGCCACCTGATATCAATAATTTAAAAAAAAGTTTGTTTTGTTTAACGATATCACTAGAGCATATTGATTAATTAATCATTGACTATTGGATGTCAAACATTTGGTAATTCAGACACGTACTGTAGTCATCAGAGAAAACCCACAACATTTTTTCCTGCTGCAGCAAGGGATCTTTTATATGCACTTTTCCACAGACAGGAAAGCACATACCACAGCCTTTGTTCATTTGTGGTGCACTGTTTGCAATGATAAAAAAGAAAAATCCATTCAGTTGAATGGATCCATTGAGGTGGCTCGATCCTGTGGTGAAAGTACCTCAACCGAGCACTCAACCATCTGAGCTAAATCCCACTCCTGATATCTATGATAAATTCCTTTGAATTCTATACGCTTAAATGTGTGACGTTTTTTGCAAGATATACCTTTTTCTAAATATGGCCACTGATGTCACAGTTTATGATGACTGACATCATAACTCACTTTTCTTTTAAATTTTTGCTGAATTACTTATTTGCCAAGTTGCCATTTTATGTTGGATCATTGTTTTAATTAGTTTTTAAACAAATGTTTCCTAAGTGTTGGAATTGCCATTCTTGCCCACTTAATTGCAACAACAAAACATTTTAAACTAAGGTTTGTTTATTATAAACACTTTATCTATAAACTCAGGTATGTAATAATTACCATTATTAACTTAGTTTGTTTTGCTGTCAATGAGTCATTTGTTTACAGCAAACAAGACTTGTATATCCGAGCATAACATTTTGATGAGATTTACATTTGTACTAATGGTGATGACATCATATTACAAGTGAGGAAACTCAAGAACTTTGGGTTCCGAAATATTGAATTAAAATGTAATTTTAGAAGGTATATAGGATAAATAGAATTTGCTACTTACGATTTTTAATATGTAAAATATCAACCTCGTCTAGTTAATTGGTATTTTGTGTCACCTCGACAAATACCAATTGACATAGACTGTTGATATATTCCTTATTAAAAGACTCTTGTAAAGAATCCTCTGTTTATAGACTTGTGCTAGTGATAGACAAACTATCAACCATTCCCTCAATTTTCTCAGACCTGACTAGTGATGGTAGATACTGTGATGGTGGTGGGGAAGGTGATTTGCTGGGTGGGGAGGTGGGTACTGTGTTGGGAAAGTGGGGTGCTGGGTACTGTA
>JAECMU010170367.1:9813-24555 GCA_016106625.1 Dracogyra subfuscus
ACCATAACATTATGAAAAGGCACTATGGAAAAATTACACACAGTTCACATGGACCATAATATAATAGTGCTACAACAGGGATGCTGGCATAATAATAATAATTTTAAAAAACCTAAATACATTGTAAAAAAACCCCTAAAAATCCTAAATAAAAGGGGCACTTGGACCCCTTGGACCCCCCTTTAGATCCGCCTCAGCTTAGTAAAGAATATTTTAATCATTAAAGAGGCACTTACGACTACCGTAAGGTTGCTTTGTGGAACGGCTGTAAAGTTTACCTCAAGTCACTACAATTAACCTTGGCTACAATTATTTTGTGGAACGGAGCGTGAAGACAATTTTGTTTACTGAGCTGGTGATATATTTCTTTCATGCACACAACACTTGGATGTTACATTTAAATATATTTTTAATCAGAAGGGTTGAAGGTACTTAAAGGAACTGCAGTTTATGTTTGGCATATAGATTAATGTTGTTACATATGCATGTATTACGCATATACTATAAATATTTTCTTACTGATACGCACAATGGTTGTTGATTGAAAATATATGTTTTGTTTTCTTTATTGGCCCCACATTTGTCCATTTTGACTATTTAATATTTTGCTAGCCCAGTCCAGGTGTTAGTTTTATTTGATAGAGGAATTTTCAGTTGTTTGTGTTTATTTTAAGTTTGTGCCCAGTTGTAGCATTAGAGAGGTTTCTAAACACACTGTTCGAGGATTGTAATTGGCAAACCAGTGCAATGTAGATGGTGAAAGGTTAAATAACACATACAAAATTATGATGGATCTGTTGGTTGAGTTCACATTGTAATTCTAAATAAATAAGCCCAGTTTTAAATATATACATGTATATATATCATTAATTGTTGTGAAAACTAACACATTTTGTAATTATTAGTGTTACAGAATATCATTTTGGTGCATGTTGATGAATGTGACATCACTTTTTATTTGAATATGACATCAAAGACAGTGATGTCTATTTCTTTGTTTTGATGGATGTTTTTGAAAAAGTAAAAACTATTTAATGAAGTATAATTGAAATATTTATGATTATGTTTTACAATCACTGGATTGCACTAGTTGAGATAAGATTGAATATTTTTGAACATCATGTCAATATGAAATGCTTAAACTCATTTGATATCCAGAAACTGAGTCCCTAGGTTGACTATGAGAATGCAAACCCACACACCTAAACTGATGACATAGATGATGAAAGTCATTTATTTCTCATTTCATTGCATCTCGGACGAGATAAAGAAACCTCTAAATTAACACAGTCTCCATTATTAGCCATGAAGCAGGCTGTAAATAAATATGTTAGGATGTTAGTTTTAAATATTGGTTGGGTTGTGCTAATTTTTATAGATTTCTTCTGGGTTTTTTTGAAGGGGTGGGTGGGTAGATATTATGTTTTTGTTTATGGAATATTTATGTAAAAACTAAAATAATTTCTTTAAGGGGACTACTGGTACATGTACTGACAGTATTATGTATTTCCTCACATTCTGTACATCAAAATTTAATGCTTCAAACTGCTATTCTGTAATACTTGGGGCCTTACATGGATGAAATTTTAGTGAAACTTTGATTTTTAAGTAGTTCCTTTTGTCAGTTATACCATTTACAAATGTGCCATAATTTTTCAATGACATTAATATACTATTTTCACCTAAAATCATTATATTGATTTAAAAATGTTGTACACTTATCTTTTTGTACATATACCTTGAGATTTGCAAATAAATCTTTACAAAAGTATTTTTGTTAATTAGCTTTTCTTTTTTGGTGCTAATGTACAGTAGAATATCAGTGAGTAGAACACTATTGAGACATAAAAATTTGTTCAACTCATTGGTTAGTTCAAAGCATGCGGACACATTCAGGACTGTTTTTGGCCCTTTATAATTTGAATTAATAATTTAAAATCTAAGTGTATTTATTGTTTTATAATTTTGTATGAAATAAAACATACCAAAAGGTTACCTGCAACAGAAAGTATTGCATATTTAGTGCTAGTATTACCAAAAAGGCTGTTTTGATTTGATTGAATCAACAATGTAGTATGTGTAATTTACATATGCATAACAGAGCAAACATTGTTACCCACCCATTGCCCAACAACTGCACATTGAGTTAGTCTTAGCACCGATTCCTCATGCAGTTGTGGATATAATTTTGAAAACAATTATAATTTTTTCCGTCAATGCATTTTATATGCAATGAATTCATTGCAAAGATTTCAGCCAATAGATTTACAACTAGTTTTAAATGGTAAAAATACTCTTTAAGTGAAGAAGACAGTAAAGAAATATTTGTTCATTCATGTACGGGGTACATAAGTATATAAATGAAACAAAACGTTTCCCTTAAGTAGTAAATAAAGTATGGATCTTTAAAATTATTACTATTTATTTATTATATTGCTATTATTATTATTATTATTAGTGTAGCCATTACGTAATCATTGCAATGCCTTGTTTGTATTTCGTGTTTTCTTAATTAAATATGTTTGGAATAAAATAACTGCACAAGATATATTCATGCCTGTGGAGTGAGTGTGGGTAATTTTTGGCATGCTTCCATCAGAGAACTGTTCAAGCATGCCTGTCCTGGGCACAACCTCTGATCTCATCAAACAGTTCTCTCTATGAAGTGGGGAGGAGGGATTTCGAGCTATGGCTTCAACCCTTTTGGTTAAGCACTCTAATTTTATTCTTTGGACTTAGTTTTTTGTCCAGACACGAGTAGTATGAAGGAGCTCATTTTGGCTTTAAGTCTTTGACCTACCTAACTACTAAATTCATATTCCAAATTCCGCCCACCTTAAATTCACCAAACCCACTCCTGCCCGGACCATATAGTTCTGACTTTTAAACTTTTAGACTTCCAAATTATATAAATATTCGGCCGAGCAATCAATTCCTTTTTATTTTTGGATTGTAACCTTTTTCTTTTTTACTAATAGCCATTTTCAAAATTCTGTCGATTTTCAAATCTATCCTCCTCCAATCCAGAGTCAGGCCACCGATCTTATCGGAGATCGGACTCTGGATGGATGTGTATGAAACCCTAGTGGTATATGGGCACTACTAATGGGCACGTTAAATTGTTATCTATCTAATTCCATTTATTCCATTATGACACTCAAAATGGGGAAATTAAGCCAGTTTTAACCAATATTCTTCTTTACTTCCAGAAATGCCATAATGAATAATCTTCATATACCTGAAGGTCAATAGACTTTTATCCAATTTGTGAATGTCATTAACGGTGGATCTCCTAGAGAGAGGGTGAAGTTTACTATAGTTAAACATTTAAACTGTAATTTCTTAATATCTACTAGACCATTTCCTACTAAATGTTGTGAAAAGCTTCCTTGACCCATGCATAAACAAAATTGTGAATACTGTTGTGTTGATACTTTATACTTTATTTAGTTTTTCAAAAGAACAGCAACTTATACAAAATTGGAGACAGATCAAATGATTGTTTAAATTGAATGAATGGAAAACAATGTATGTAAGTAAGATGTGAATCAGCCAACAAATACAATACAGGTACAATAATTTAAACAACACAATATAATTGTCAATGGAAATAATACGGAATAGGCGATACTGCCCAAGAAGTACATGTGTGTACACTTTTATAATGTCATGTAGAACAATCTCCTCGGAATGTGTTCACTTCACAACCATCAATTAGAACACAATGATACTGGTAATAAAATATCAACAACAATGTAAATCCAGGTAGAAATATTAAAATGGTTCAATATATTAAATAGTACAAATCAAATGACAATTATCTAAAAGCAACATTGTATTATGTATATATGGTCTACCAAAAGAAATATTAGGATAAAAGTCATTTATATTTTACCAAGTGCCGTAATTTTAATAATCACAAATACAATTTTAATAATGTACATACAAGAGGATTTAAAAAACCACAATTATCTGTTTTTTAAAGAAAAAATGTATTCACTGCATTTCAAAAAGCACACTTTAAAAGTGCTATTCTTAGAACATGCCACTGCACAATGTGGGGTGGTACAGGTAGGCGGATGCTTACAATAATATGTCATTGGATTTTTACGACTCCCGTCAATGTCTCATGTCTAAATACATGCCTATGAAAAGTGCACGTAAGAGATTGTTAGCGGTTTCTTGGTAATAGTAGCCTATGTGTAGTAGTAGCCTATGTGTAGTAGTAGCCTATGTGGTGGTAGTGGGTTTCTTCTGTTTCTTGTGACCAAGTATAGAAGAAACATTACGTTAAGACACCATATACAGCCAGAATTTCAAATGTCCTTGCTTTTCAATTGCATACCTGCATTATTTATCTTTTGTTTTTCTTCTTAAGGGTTGAGCAGATTTGTGTAGTACTGGGAAAAGAAATGTCTTTTTTTAATACTGTGTATTTTGGAAATTACAAATATCTTTAAACCATAACCTCTTTTGGCAAACCCTTTTTTTTACTGCACTAAAATGGTTAATATGGAGATATGTAGTGGAGGGGTAATGCAACATGTGGATGTAACAATGATTATACTAATATCTACAGTTTCTAAGCTGTACTTTACAAAAAGGTTAATATTTTTCTGGCTAAAAATTCAAGGTCACAAATACAACCTTAACCTACCAGTACTTTGAACATCAATCATTAAACAAATGTACATACTAGTGATAAAAGTGTAAATGTACATTAAACCAAATAGAAAACATGTTTTCATGAATATAAAACTGTTGTGCATAATAAATGTACTTTGGCAGCATGTTACAAGAGTAATAAGCAGCAAATAAATTAAATATGCATGTATTGGTATATGAACCAGTGACAAAAATGTATATTAATTCTGTACAGAAACAGTAAAAAGAAAAGTCAGATTTAAAACGGTGGTGGTTTTTCCAAAGAACATTCTTCAAGTCCCATCTATCAACAGCCCCTCCCCCATTTCCACCTAACATTTGACTACTTATAGCTCAAGTATTTGTGAGAGGTGAACACAGGGTTCTTAGCCATTTTAAGTTGATCAAATCCTGTACATTTTTAGGTTTCTTACTTGTGTGTTTAATTTCCTGTAATTGCCGTTTCACATCCTAATGGACAGGACTACTGAAAACATGAAAATTCAGCACCCTATTGTCAACTGAATGTTTAACATTGTTCCCCAGATCTGACCGTGTGTCACTTCTATCTGCTGTTTTCCAGTTTGAAGGGTCACATATGAGAGAATTAAGTGCTACGAAAGTGACACTGAGCTCAAGTCAACTACAGAACAGTTGTTAATCAAGCAACATAAAACCTTTTATTTGAGTGGTATAGAAAAGCATTGTGAACATTATAACAAGTGTATATTTGTAGTGGTTCATCATGACTATGTTCAACAACAGACTTTTGATCAGCCCTAGCAAGTTGAAAACATTAATTCATTTTAATGTTATTTCCCCATCTTGGTACAACATTTTTATCTTCACGGAGCAGGGTCAAAGAGTGTACTGAATAAAAGAACTTCTTTTGATGGTTTAAGAAAATAGCATGATCAGATTTTAACTTAAATAATGATTCATAACTAGCACCATAGAATTTGCACACACTTAAATTAAAAAAGGCTATAAAGATGAATTCAATGAACTAGTTGAACCTGTGTACTAGTTAAGATATAGTGAACATCCAAAAGTATTGGCGGCAATAACTACATAATTATCAATGAATCCACAAGTGAAAAGATGAAGCACAGAACATACCATGTCTAAAATATGTGACAGTCCATTGAAATTAATCTTAATGTTAACATTTCTGAAACAGTGTTCCATTTTATTACGCACTAGCTTCCACATAAACAACTTGAGACAAGCCACACATATACATACTATTTTGAAGATAAATAACCAAAATATGTAGAAAAACCAGCACTAGCCTTCAATTTAATTATGGAGTGAAATGAATATTTAATGACAGTACATTCTAAACTATCACTATTTGATGTCTAACATATGGTAAATGTAGTTCTGATCCTGTGACTCACTGTTCCTCAAGGAGTGTGATGAAGCTTTGATCGTTTGACTCCTTGTGTCTCAGGGAGTCAAATGTAGCTTTGATGAGGTGACTCACTGTACCTCAGGAAGTCAGATGTAGCTCTGATCCTGTGACTGATTGTACATCAATTGACAGTAACAGATTCTGCAACTCACTGTACGTCAGAGTTTGATGTAGTTCCGATCCTGTGACTGATTGTACATCAACTGACAGTAACGGATTCTGCAACTCACTGTACGTCAGAGTTGGACGTAGTTCTGATCCTGTGACTCATTGTACATCAACTGACAGTAACGGATTCTGCAACTCAATGTACGTCAGAGTTGGACGTAGTTCTGATCCTGTGACTCATTGTACATCAATTGACAGTAACGGATTCTGCAACTCACTGTACGTCAGAGTTGGACGTAGTTCTGATCCCATGACTCATTGTATTTGAGGGAGTCTCTGACCCCGTGACTCACTGTTCCTGAGAGTTGAATGTAGCTCTGAACCTGTGACTCAATGTACATCAAAGAGGATGTTGCTCCAATTCTGCTACTCATTGTACCTCAAAGTAGCCCTGTGGTAGAATGCTCCTCAGGTACAATCAAAGAAAAGGAACCCATCTTTAATGACACTGTAATAAATGTTAAACTACAACTATTTGGTATGTATGGTTACTTTGGCATTTAGCTAAAAAAAAAGGACACCTTCAGCCACTAGGCTACTCCTTCCAGTAAAGCTGCAAGGGATCTTCTATATACATTTTGACCCTAGACTGGATAACACTTACATAGCTTTTGATGTACCACTTTACGTCAGGTTGAAACTCACCTCCAGCAAAGAATACTTCAAGGCTGGTACAAACTGTATATCAATGATGTACGTCTTAATAGAAGCATGTAGCATATACTTATGAACAATTACCCAGAATTAAATGCTTAAACATCAGAATCCATGTCATGACAAATAAAATGTTGGGGGTTGGGTGAAATACATATAATATCATTTTAATTGACACGTTTTGCTTCAAAACAGTTCTTCAACAACAATACCCAGTATTTAATTTTCACAAAATATGACCAAGGCTTATAAATATACTTGAGTGTAAAATGGAGTTTACTCATCTACAACTACCTGTATATTTGGTAGAACATTTAGAATTCTATGTCAAAATATATTTAAAATAAAAATATAATATAATAATAATAAATAAATAAATATAAATAAATAAGTGTATTCATTCTGATGAAACACTGTAAAAAAAATACATTCTATGTTAATATTTTGACCTTTCACCAGTTAATGGTTTTTGTTTCACAAAGTAAGCTAGCCTAGCAAAGAGAAACAAAAATCTGAACTTGACCTCCCATTACCAAAAATCAATTAACTGCATTCATAAATTTGTATTTTGAAATCAAATTGCATAATCAGCAGGTTCTCAAATCAATGTCAATGCTTAAACCTGGAAATAAAATGGATCTTTTATTTAGAAAATACTAATGACCTTAAATCCACTATTACAGTTGGTTAAATTTACTGTCATTAACCTTTTTACACAATATGTTTTACTAATATGTTATTTGACCACGGCAGCTTTATTTTATTTACCCTGCAGAAAGTTATGTTCAACTGTCATGTTTACAATTATCGATATGACCATCTTTGATATAAAGGAGAAGCTTAAAGGTATGCATGATTCAACTTCTGACAGATATAACTGCTGAATCCTGGATCTTAACAGAAAGTGCAATTTCCAAAGTTAGTTTTTCACATGTATTAGCCCAGGCTTCAAAGGCATAAAAATGTTTTAGAGTCTAGTTTAGACAGCATATTGAATCCGTACAGAATTAGAGCTTCAGTGAGCTAGTGTTGGTCTATCAAGGTATCACAGGTGCTGATCATATACAAGTAAACAATGTTAAAATAGCTGATAGTTCAAAATATTATGAAATGCATACAAGTAAGTCCACAACTCAGATAAAAATACTAGAATCATCCAATATGATTTAAACCCTCACATTACCAAAACAAAACATTTACTATGGTAACTTGTGTATATATAGAAATCAGATCAACTTCTCATATTCAAAATATCTTGATTTGTGTAAGAGTTGTACCAAATATTAACAGTATACTAGTAGACATTAAAAAGACTACAAAGTTAAGTCCACGCTTATGCCTTGATCAAGGCTGCAAGGCCATTTTCACTGAGAAAAAGAATTCTTCAAATGATTATAATAATTATTTTTATCAACAGAATATAAAATAGCTATAGTATCCAAAAACATAAGGGCTAATCTGCACAAGCCACAATTTAACAATAATATAAATATCACTGACAAAATACGAGGACAATACAAATGATGGACGGAAGGTGGCAAGTGCTGTTTTGTTTTTTTGCAAATACATGTACCGGTATATGGAATGTTAGATCTTTGCAAAATGTAAATACTGTCATGAAATTTACTTTAAAATTATAAATGCCATTTTACCAGTGTTGAGATAGTAAATTACTAGTACTTCTTTTTTTTATAAATATATTTAATTGTGATTCACACCCTTAAATATATATAGAGACTACTACAAGAGTGGCCATTAGATACCATTTGTCTTAGAAAGAATTGTTTTAAATATCTACTGAACATATATATTCGACCTATCAACATTAACAGGTAGTGTACTTCAAAATGTGTCATTGCTGCTGTCAGATGAGCAGCTGCAAGAGTGTGACACGATGTTTGTTTAGCCATTATACACCAGCAAACTGGGCCGTTAACCTTTCGCATGTCCTGCATTAATTTAAAGCAATGAAAAGCAATAGAAGATAAATGACTTTTTCAAAAGTTGTATAATGGAGTGATTTTCAAAAAACAATTAAATTTATGCTTTGAATAAACAAATTATATAGTACAAAATATGTTTTTCTTTCTTATTTTATATTTTTGTGACGACTATTGATACTTTATGCATTACAGTTTAGTAGTGGGTTTTTTATAGTAAATTATTTTATAGTTTTCCTTTACCTATATATAATAGCCACCTGTCCATAACGGCCATTTTTGCCATGTCCCTTGAGTAACCGTTATATACAGGTTCAACCGTATCAGTTTCGAAGTGGATAAATAACAATGTCGCAAAGTGCTAATAAGGCAGTGTTTTTCTTGTTACTATTGGTAGAAACATACACACATACCCGATTAAAATATAAACATTAACAACTGGGAACAATATTGTGTAGTTTATAAAATGCCATATTAATAATGCACAATTTTAAGAAATTTCAACCCTATTTTCACATGTAAAGCAGATGGCCTGAATTGATAAGATGTAGTAAATATGAGTCAAGATTATTGGTAGCCGGTTATTATTACTCCAGAACAAATTTCAGGTTGAATTAATATTACCGGGTATATACAGAAACATTGTTATCCTGGCCAAGTGTAATCATATGCAGTGCGTGTAAAACAAGGGTTGTGAATGTACTGCTAAAGCAACACACACCTCTACCAGGCCACATAACATTTATGTTCAAAAGCCATTTCTGAAAAAGTTATGGCATTTGAATAAATTCTCATGAAAGTCAAAACTTGATCTGGCCATAACTGTAAAAGCAATAGGTAAATTTCTATGAAAGTCAAACTTGATCTGGCCATAATTGTAGGTAAATCCCTATGAAAGTCAAACTTGTCTGGCCATAACTGTAAAAGCAATAGGTAAATTCTTATGAAAGTCAAACTTGATCTGGCCATAACTGTAAAAGCAATAGATAAATTCTTATGAAAGTCAAACTTATCTGGCCGTAACTGTAAAAGCAATAGGTAAATTCTTATGGAAGTCAAACTTCATCTGGCCATAACTGTAAAAGCAATAGATAAATTCCTATGAAAGTCAAACTTGATCTGGCCATAACTGTAAAAGCAATAGGTAAATACCTATGAAGTCAAACTTGACCTATAACTCTACATTATATTGATAATAATATGAACAAATTTCAGCTTCATATTGAGTTATTACAAATAAACCATTGAGAAAACTAAGTTGTTTTGTGGAACAGACAGATTGACAGATGGACAGACTAAAGATGGAAGACGAAACCTGTATCCCTTTCTGCTGGTTGGACAAGTAGTATTAGTGGTAACTCATTCAGTTTCCTATAGACATACACTGAAACCTGTATCCCTTTCTGCTGGTTGGACAAGTAGTATTAGTGGTAACTCATTCAGTTTCCCATACACATATACTGTCAATGGGGAGGGGGGTGGGGGTTTGGGTTGGGTCTAATTGTTGTGTGTTTAATTTAACTATTAATAACAAAATTAATGTTAATGTCTTGTACAGCAAGCGAGTAAATCTGAGATACACATGTATTGGGATGTTTATGTGTGGTAAAAAAGTGCCTTATGGAAAAATACCTTTAGCTACATGGTAAATTAATCGTTAAACATACTGAAATAAATAAAAAAGGGAACACTTGGGACCACAGACCAAAATTAATTTTGCATACAATATGTTTGTACAAAATACAATTTTGTGATGTGGGACTGAATGTCAGTAGTGTTGATGGACTATCAGTAACACACTTAACTTCTTGACACTACAGATGTGAATTTTGGTTGCAGTCATTCTTTGCTTTTAGTGTTGGTGGGATCCCTTATTTCTTTTCATCAGTACACTTACCGCTAACAGGCAATTTGTAAACACTGCACTATTTGTGTCAATAAAACATTCTGCATTTAACATCATGGAATATCTTCAATGATGTGCAAATGTTATTTAAAAATTGCACTTCAAAAACTGAAATGGTGCTATATAATACATACCCAGACGATTTTATATATATATAAAAATGGATAGGACATTCAACTTGTTTTTGATGAACTTTTCATTTCATTATAGATTTACCCTATTTCCTCTAATAGACGTCCAGGTGCTTATTCATTTCAAAATGGTCACAGACACGGTGCTTATTGGAGACCTTGCCTTTATTTTTTCAAACACATTTTAGAAACTGAAGCTAAAAACTACCAACTTACAATTTTATATATCTTTAAACTTTAATTTCAAAATGTAAAAAAACCCTTTAAACTTTAACAAAACAATGAACAAATTAATATTTGTCCACATAAAGTGTCTCAAGGTCACGGCATTAGGTTTATTGATATTTAAGCAAACATACTAGGGTGACATTCCATAACTGATGTATGCATTCATAGTCATCAAAATAAATATATATCAATAGCAATATACACTGAAAGCTGTCCAGCATTCAGAAAACAAAAAACGTTAAGCACTAGTTTATTTTGATATAAGGATATTCAAAATGATGTCATTCGAGTTTGATGTCATTTCCATTCAAAGAGATATCGCACCACCTATTCTTACGTCATTTGAATATCTAGTAATGGTGGACTGGAATTAAAGTTGTGTGTACAGTTTACAAAAACATGTATTAAGCTTGAGATTATATGCTAAAGAGATTATTACAGTTGTGTGTTTTGGTATCATCAATATCATATATGAGAAATAAAAATAATCTATTATGCTCGCATAATACAATTTTTATTCCTAATATATGATATTGACGATACCAAAAAACTCTCTGGTAATAATCTATATTTATATACATAATGAATAAAAGTAAACAAAAGAATAATTTTTATCATTCAGTGACAACCCACTATCTCTAAATTTAATACAATTAAAACAATAGAAATATTTTTGTTTCAAGTTATAAGGTTTTTGTGAAAATAACATTTTAAATTCCTATAATTAAACAAATTAATAACTCATGACAGGTTATAAGTGAATTACCACATATAATTTATATATTAGCACAACACATTACTTACCAGACACAGTCTGTAAAACATATGTATGTGATTTAAACATCGTAGTTACTATAATTCTGAGAGTAAGTCTATACTAATTGAATCATTTAGTAAATATATTAAAACAATTATTTACAATAGTTATGTGAAAATCTGTTAAAAATGCAATAGCCTATTTGTCAAGTGTTAAGCTTATTTATTTATTTATTTAATTTGCAACTGTAACTGAAAAGGGGAGTGGTGGCTGGGAGATTAAAACCAAAATACAAAAACAATTAACTGACATCACATGATAACATATTGAAAAACAAGTTAGAAAATAAAAAGGATGTGTTTGCTGGTACTAAATGCAGGGCCTCGTGGCAGCCGATGGATCACTAAAATACTGCATCAAATCTTGTTCACTGAATTTGTCCCCAATAGTATTTTATTCTGCAACTCTTGTTTCTACTGACAGATTATGACGACCGATTAAAGCAAAGTCATATACATACATTAGCAGATTATCACTTATGACATCACTTGTATGAAGTCACACAAATGGCTACATTACAAAATTATTCATTACACCTCTACAATGTGGCAGAAATAATAGCTTTTCCCCTTAACTGTCATTGTCTGCAGGATAAAAATAATTAGTTACTGACGTCAGGTATCTGCTTTATCCTATTCAGGCCGTATGAGAAATTTCACTCAGCAGTGCCGTGTGGAATTTCCCATTCTTACCTTCACAGGATAAAGTAGATATCCGATGTTAATCTCTATGTATTCAACCAGCTACATGTACATATTCATCATAAATCAGCAAAATCGTTTTATTCTAACGTTACCATGTTGTAAAATCTTTGCAGAATCACATCTTTTATCAAATGCACAAGAGCAAGACAAAAGATAAAATCAATTGTGAATTAAGTGTCTAAAATACTACAACACATCTGTTGCATTACCTGCCCAAAATATCACTGCTTTATGTTATTGACCCTAGTTTCAGAGCTTCATACCTTTTCTGTTTCACAGAACATGCAGTTTGTTCTACTAAAAATTCAAGGATGACGAGAAACATTGAATTTACAAACATTTATAATTTAAATAACAAAATGCATGTCACTTAATGATAAACAAAAACAACACAAAAACTGACACACTCAGAACATATTTTACATAGCTTAATAACCAGGATCAGACCCTTTAAAAAAGCATTACAAAGAAACAAAATACATACATCTGTAATAAATGATTTGGTGGGTTGTTATTTCTTTGGTAACCAATAAACATTTTATACAAAAAAATCACTAACCTTAAATTAAATGGAATGTATGACACAAATAAAAAATGTACCAGTTTTTGAGAATGGTAATAGTAAGAGTTTGTTTTGTTTAATGACACCACTAGAGCATATTGATTTATTAACCATCGGCTTTTGGATGTCAAACATTTGGTAATATTGACATATAATATTAGAGAGGAAACACGCTAAATTGTTCCATTAGTAGCAAGGGATTGTTTATATGCACCATCCCATAGACACGATAGCACAGACCATGACCACAATATATCAGTTGTGCATGGTGCACTGGCTGGAATGAGAAATATCCCAATAGGCCTATCGATGGGAATCAAAGGTGCTCAATCACAAATATAGTGGGCCTTATTTCTCTAAATATGGATTATAAATGGAAATTACATTCATTTGGAATACCAAACCTAGTTACTGTATGATCCAAAACATTTTAATTGAACTACGATTGAGGGAATTCCATGATACTCTTCTTGTGAAGTCATGAAAAATACGGCAAAACAGACTCGTAGTAATGAAGCTGTATACACAACAACTGTATAATGTATTTTTGAAATGTTTTTTTTAAACGACCATCGTGTATAGCAACTTGGCAAATGAGGGCCAGCTATATAATAAAATATATAGTCGAACTTGTATATAACAACCACTCAAGGGACCAACAGAAAGTGGCCATTATGGACAGGTGGCCTTTATATAGAGGTCCCAACATAATCAATCGAAACCCTAATTTATTTCTCTATAAAATCTTATTATTAACTGTTGTAACAGTTTGAGTTCCTTTGTTAATTCTAATACCCTCAAGAAAACGAAAAACATAATTTGCGTAATACCCGCACCAAATTGCTCTGCTATCTTTCTAGCACTGTTGGCGGTGCCCCCCATTCCACATTTGATTGTACACAATAAATACACCATTGGCACCCCCCGGACGAAAGGTTTGGCCTCCCTTTGGCCCCCCCAAAAAATAAAGACTCAGTTACGCTACTGGTTAACGGTAGGAACCACTCAGACACCTTGATTATAAATGCCTTTGATAAAACTGCAACAAGTTAGATACTGTTATACATTCTGCTTTCGTAGGCTACAGCCAATGAGAACTCGAGTAACGATTGAGCTGAACTAACGAATGCACATTATACAACTGCCGGAACCAAACAGCTGTTGACATTTATCAAATTAACAAAAGGATTCAAATAATGCTCAGTATTAGGTAACGTACATTTGTTTACGACAATAACATCATATGATAACATCAAAATAATTTATTATTTGTTGAGTCGAATCAAATCGCCAAACTTTCCGGTCACGTGGCACAACAATGGCGGCAATGCAGAAAACGATGGGATTTATTCGGAACTAAATCACTGTACAATTATATATGGTGGGAAGAATTTGAAAAAAATGGGGGATGGGGAATATTTTGGCCACTAATGCAGGTTCAGACATAATTTTTGTTGAAAAATAGTGGCCGCTGGCCGCGCTGGACAGGTGGCTGCTCTAGAGAGGTCAAATAAAGAAAGAAATGTGTTGGGGGGGTGGGGGTGTTATGGGTGGTCATTATACAGAGGTGCCCG
>JAECMU010170367.1:24579-45619 GCA_016106625.1 Dracogyra subfuscus
TATCAGGCGCGTGTGTATGGAATTTAGCAGGGGAGACAAGTCTAGACGGTTACAATGCTATAGTGCTTGGTTAGAAAACGGACATGTTTTCCAGCATCACAAATATGGCATACAACCGACAGTCATTTTTAGTTAAATGTTTGAAAATTATTTTGATTGATTCACAAAGTGGTCATTCTGTGTAATGTACAGTTAAAAAACACAAAAAAAACCCCACAAAAAACCCCAACAAAACAAAAGAGTATAGGGGCCTCTACCGTCACGTTTTGTCATCCTAAGGTTGGTTTAATTATTACTTAACCCAGTTGAATCCAGTTACACGTACATGGACAACATTCTGCCTGCCTTTTGTGCATGCATGCTAATCTTGCATTTTCATGAGGCTGTTAAAATACTGGTTAAACTTACAATGATAAGGTTATGAAGTTTAGAATTATCGACAGGTTTTCGTTAGTGTTACATTTTGTGCATGCCATTATTTTATTGTATTTTCTTACACATTTTTTTTTTTACTTTGTGTATTACAGAATTTAGAAAGTTGAAAAGTTGGTTAATACAAAGCAACACATGGTACATAATTCTTAGTTGACGTGAATCAGAAAAACATTAGTGAGGCTGGGGGTATGTAATTTAGACTGGTGGACAGCCATGCCAAATATGAAAGTTACACACTACATAATTCAGATTTAAATGCAATTAGAAAAACATTATCCAAATTCTAAATGACCTTGACACTGCCTCAAGTATCACATTGATGGGGCTGGGGTTATGTTGGTAAAAAAAGCAATCACTTGGTGAACAAGCATTCTAAATATGAAAGTCATCCATTAAATAATTCAAGAGCTACAGGTTATTAGATAAACTTTAACCACATTTAAACTACCAGTAAATAAAATTTTGCCAACATTTACTAGAATGATGTCTGTACACACATGGGCCAGAAGTGGAAACATGGTAATAACTGGATGAAAACCATTATTACACTGACTTGCAATACATATAAATATAAGGTAAAATAATCAATCACCTGGAAGGGGAAGTAACTTCAGCAGGACTAATAACTTGTGCAGTTTAAATGACAAAAATTCACCAACATGTTTCATGAACATGCTGCCAGTAATTAAAAGTGACTGAAAATGGCAGTGTTTTCTTTGCTCTAATAGTTTATCATTTTTGGTACATATATATATACAATCATAACAAATACCCTCTTTTCAACTAAAACAAAATAAAAAATTAAACAAACATGTTTTTGATAAACATTCAAAAAATATATAGTTAACAACATTAATTAAAAAGAAAAAGAAAAACAGAAACATCTTTAATATAATCATAAAAAACCAACCTCAGTATCTTTTTGTAACCACAGCATAAAATTGTGCTTATTCCAATAACATGTGTTGTGTTTAGTATTCCACTTAACCTTCCCAAGGAGAAACCCGAAATTAAGCAATACATTTTAACAAATCAAATTCCTTAAAAACAACCGCTACACATACAAGAACTTATAACACAACATATGTACTAACATGTTATAAAGAAAATCATTTAATAATTTTTTTAATATAAAACCATCATATATTTAAGACAATGTACATATTACAAAACATCATTTTTGGCATAATTACATCTGCCACTAATCACTGACTGATATATCCATAAATAAATAAAGTAACTGAAGAACGACTTCACCAAATAAAAATGTCCACATTATCATGTGGGTGATCACTGACTGAATGCCTCTTGGTAAAGTGACAACCATCTAACTTTTCACTATTGACAAAGTGTAAATATCAGGGAGGAAAAAGGAGAAGGGCAACTGTCCAAATGAACTGAGATGAACCAGTCATCCCCATTTCAAAAGCAATTCGGAATATGTTGGACAGGATTTTCATGATCGGTGTTAAAAACTAACTTGACTGAAACTACACTTGCCAGATAATAAGATGATATTACATTAACCTCTATTGTATATCCAGTGTGGTGTTAACTAAAATGAATGCATTTGAATGTTTAATATCTAATTTACAAAGTATGGAATACATTTTTATGAAATTAAAACATGTAAAATCTTCATAAACTATTATTTCAATGATACACTGTAATTCTTAAGACTGGAGAAAAAATAGAACGGCACACAACAGCTTGATGGAAGTTAAACCTTTTTTTTTTAATAATTAAGAATTCCTAACCCAAGCATTTTTTTTAAATAAACAATAATTGTGGTAATTGTATAACTATTGTAATGACACATCCAGAGACCAGATTTGAGTTTGTCCTTAATGATACACACAGAGAAAATATTTGACATTGTCCATCAAATCAGTATGTAAAACATAATATCAGTTGATAAAGGTCAATGTATGACTGAAGTAAATGTAATTTGCACAAAGTAATGATAAAAGTCTAAATAAGAATCTGCATATTTTATAGGAAAAAAAAGAGAGAGAAAGAGAAAGATAATTAATTTTACATAGAAAACAAATGCTACAAATCAATATCTATTTTCCAGGAAAAGAAAACAGTCACAATTTGCCAATCAGAACAACAATCACACAATATATCTGGAAGAACTTTCCAAATATGGCATTAAAAACTTACCGGGAAAAGCAGACATTCTTACACTTAAGTTAACAGATTGTCAAATAAATTTTTGCATATGTTAATTAAGCCATTTAAAATGTGCATAAACTATTATTTCACTGATACACTGTAATTCTTAAGACAGAATAATGAAAACATTTAGGACATCTTTGTAGGCTGCAATATACCGAGTCCTACTGTCAGCTGGAACTCTTCCAGAGTAGCAATATAATATATCCAGAATATCCAAAAATGGTTAACACAGCTAGCAATGTTATTTGTGTTAAAGTCAAACAACTCTGGATTATTTGTGGATTTCTTGTATAAATCTTTGAAAACATGCATCTCACAAGAAGGATTCGCGTTCATGATCAGCAAGTAAGCGTCGAATTGGACTTGACAAGTCATTTGAATTATCCTCCAAGCTTGTGAGGTCATACATGTACATCTTGTCTGGCAAATCATCATCAACCGTTGAGATGGGCGTCACATCTTCCTCAGTGTTCTCTGGTCTGGATTCTGCTTCATAGCCACTGTCACCATTGTATTCTGTAGCACTGTTTGGCTGATCAGTGTCTGTCACTTTGTCTGTTTCAAGGTGGTCACTGCTTGGCAATATCTCATTCTCATTCTCCGGTTCCTCTGGTGTCTTGGCCAGAAGTGGAGTGTTGAAAAATGTAATGTTACCAACTGTCAGAGGAGTCTTGTCAGCAATAGGATCCCATTCCAGCTCTCCTTCGCCATGATTTCGTGCCGCAAACTCATTATGTGAAGGTTCTGAAGGGTCATCGGAGAGATGACCCTTTTGTCTTCTTTCCATTTCTTCCAACACCTCCGATATTGATGAGGCTGGTCGTTTTTTGCGCTGGTTATAAATGACATTTGGATAATGAGGTTCTTCCAGTATCAGAGGGAAACTTGCCTGGCTGAATCGGTTGGGTGGATCAGAAGGTTCCACTTTATTGTTTGGTCTCGGCCCTAGTGTTACAGAAATCATGCTGAACTCATCCAGTTTAGCAAGATGGTCAAATGGAACTGGACTGGCCTCATAATGATTGAGCTGCAAAGGCTCTTTCATCTCAAAATCGGCATCTTTCTTCAAATAATAATCACCTTGACGCTTGCCTTTTCTACACAACAGGAGAGCAATAATGACAGCAACCATTAGCAAGGCTGCAATGACAGACACAGCTACAGCTACTGTCAGTTCATCAGCAACACCATTTTTAATCACCGTTAGTGTCAGGTTGGTAATAATGATGTAGGATGTTGTAGTTGTTGGCAACATAGTTGAAAGAATGGGAACACTGCCAATGATTCTAAGTTTAGCTGGCCCAGGATTCCATGGAGGCATAGTCAACTTCTCATAATGCTGGGTGGTGGTTTTCTTAAAAACAGGTGCCACAGTACTACCAAAATCATGAGGCTTTCGTGTTTGGCAGCTTGTAACATTTAAACCAAGAACTTTGACAGTTTTATTTTTGGCATACAATTCTTTCAAAGGACGAATCTTTTCCCTTAATGGTGTGTTTGCCATGGGACTATATACCACTTTAGACATGCATCCAGTGAAGTTTGTGACCTCCAAGGAGTAATCGTCAGCAGGTGGAGTTCCTCCAACAAAAATATTATCTATTTCATCAAGGCTATAGTCCGGAAAATTATATTTTGCCTTTTTTTCACCATCAATAGTGAGATACATATCTGATGCCTCTCGTTTGTAATGGAAGTCATGGAAAACACCATTAGCATAATCTCCAGTGACTCGCAAGATGTACTTGCCAAAGCCCTGACTTGTTTCCAGTATGATTGATCCGGATTGCTCGACTTTGGCCAGGACATAGTCCTTTGTTGTAGAGCTTCTCACTAGTACCAATAACATGTCCATCAAATTGCCATCAGCATCCCTCCTGTTAGTACCAGTGGTTTTGAATGAAAATGCAACTTCTTCTGTCCTACTATGTGAGCTTGTGGGGCCAAGATGAAAACTGTACTGGACATATGAGCTTCCTGTTAGCACTACTGAAGGTTCAATTTCACATTGAGCTCCTGAATAGTCCGTTTCCATGCAATCACATTTGTAATCACCATATTTCCAATACTCATAGCAATAGCCACCATGCAAACAAGTATTTTCTTGACAGCCAGTTTTGCAGGCAGGAGTTACTTGAGAGTTATTTCCCTTATTGTTAGCTGCCTCAGCCAACTGCATAACATTATTACCAATTTTTAAACCTCTAATACAGCCTTTTAGTGATGGAACTGCTGCACCTCCTTTCGGTACACCTCCAACATAGACATGCACAAAGTGCCGTGGTTCCATAGAAGGACGAGCTCTGAAGAGAACAGTTTCTTGTTGTCTACTTCCAGTGAATGGATGAGCAGAGTAGTCAACCAGCTTCACACGTCGGAAATTGATAACCCTCTCAACTCCATCAATCTGTAGCTTTGTCAGGTTAAAGAAATCTTCTGCAACAATTTGTTTCCACTTCCCATCATTCAATATACCATCAACTGTTACCAATTCTCTAATAATTTGATCAAAGGTGTTGTAGCTGATGGCAATGGATCTAGAGTCCACAAGCTCCATCTGCACAAAGTTGTTCAGTTGATCATGAATGTAGAGCAAAAGAGCTTCTTCCTGGAATGTCCGAAAACTCAGAATGATGGTGCGATCAAGGATTTCAGGCCTGTCAGTCATGTCAAAGAAAAGGAAGGAATTGTTTTTTCCACCAAGAGTCACAGCATCAACGTTGATGTCAACCTCACAGTTTATGCCATGGTGAGACCATTTATCAGAACACTGACAAGTGTAAGTTCCCCACTCTTCCAGACACACTCCCTCATTAGCACAAGGGTTGGGCCAACAAGATGACATGCATCCAGTATTCAAACCAGTCATGCTTTCATCTATTTCACCAGTTAAGTCCTTGAATGCACTATTGTAGTGGAAACCTCTTAAGCATCCAACAAAGCCAGATGTCGATACAATGTGATCTTTTACCTCTTCTGGGACACCACCAAGATAAATAATACCAGCAAAGTTGGTCACATTTGTCACATCATCTGGCAAATCAACTATTTTGTAAGATTCATCCAGACTTAAGTGAATATTGTACAGGTCATGTTCAATCACAACAGAATGCCAATCTCCATTATCCAAAGGTTTAACGGAATTCAGAACTGCTTCAACTGAGTGACTTCTGAGAAAAAAGAAAAATTTCACTGTATGAGCCGATTCTATGGTGATCATCATCATATTATGGTTTTCCTTAGTTGGACTCTGATACAGGACTAATGAATGGCTTTGGTATGTTTTGAAGTTGAAATTCATTTCTCCCATGTGCCATGCGTACAGTTTGATAAAACTCTGCTCTTGTGTTAGTGTTACTGTTCTATCAAGAGGTTGGTACATATTTCCCCAGCATTTCAGTGGTCCCAATGTTAGCCTTGCTTCTCCGTGGGTGTGTTGAAGAACTGTGATGTCAAGCAGTGGCAGTTGTTTCTTCATTGTGTTTCGACCCTGATCTCTTCTCCACTCCAATGATTCATGGTCACAGAAACACCGTTTGCCATCACACATGTCACCATTTGGGCAGTTACAATATCCTGATTGCTGTGGTCCAATGTAATCAACAATCTCACCATTTGCGGCCTGAAACCAGGTCTTTTCTCCCAGACTTAGTGCTGACTGCAAACAGTCATACTGAACTTGCTGCTCACAGGATGCTGAGTAAGATGTCAAAGCTCTTAAATGATCTCGGGTCATTCCCTGGTAGGTGATGTGGTATCTGCGATTAGCAAAGCCAACCTGTCTAATTGTTGTGTTAGGATGGAAGTTGTGGTTGATAACAGTATCACCAAATCTGTGATTATTATGCTCCTGAGTCATGTTGCAGTAGACATACACTGGATCAAGGGGACCGCTACCATCTACATCAATCACAAACACACCTGAGACATTCCGTCCAACCTGGAAGTAGCTGTCACATGTTCGTAAATGTTTAGAAAAGTGGCACACCTTTCCTTCATAATGCTGAGGACAGTCACAATGCACTCCACTCCAATCAGACAAACAAGTGCCACCATGTTCACAGATATTTTTGGTGGTACAGTGATCAACCAGATGACATCCATCAAGTTTGAGGCCCATGGCAGATGCTGTTTCAATAGTTGTCACAGGATCCACCTTCTTCCCTTGGATCTTAATATCTTTCATGCATCCAACAAACCCATCGTGCACCTTGTAGCTTCTGAAGCCATAGCCAAACACGAGTGTCCCTCTCTGTTCAATCATCTTCATGTACCGTGTTGTGTTGGTGGATATCTGATCGATTTTCAACTTTACTTCACTGTTTTTCAGAGTCAGCTTCATCGAGTGCCATCTAGAGTTACTAACAAATGCCGGTATTGTCAACATCTGAGTGAAAGTCAGATTTCTTGACGGAACAAAGTGGAGAGATGGATGACCTTCCTTCAACCAGACTTCCAGATAGCCAAAATCATATCCTCCACCTTCGCTCTTCCAAGACATCAGCTGTACATAAAACAAAATGGCATCCATGCGTATTGTTCGAAACTTTAACTGAATGTTGAGATCCTGCCGCCGTTTCGTAACCCATCTCAACATTGAGGATGACTTTGGAAATGAGAAAGGAATTTCTTTCAATGTCTGGCACGTAAATAGTGGTGCAAGGCCCCCATGATAGTCACACTGAGCATTGCTCTGACTTAGTTCAAAGAGGACAGATACCTCATTGAAATACACGTTTCTCAAACATCCTACGAAACTCTGAGTGACATGAAGACCTCTTGTTTCTACAAAATTATGACCACCACCAAAATAGATTCTGGGGTCTAGGGTCAAGAAGTACTGACTACCATTTGACATCTGGCTGTGTTGCTCCATGTCCATGATCACGTTGATGGTGTGTTTGTCATGAGCAATTGTTATGTTGTGCCAGAGGTTATCATCTAGACCCATTCCAATCCTGAACTCAAGATCATTGTATCCAAGGGAGACGGACACACGTAACTCACCAGCATGGAGAGAGATTGTCACATGAGAATGCAGTGCAGCTCCACCTACTGCATAGAGCAGGACACCTGATCCACGGTCTGTTTTGAACTCAAATGAGATTCTTGTGTTATCAGAGTAAATGAGGTCTTCAGCTTTGTTATAGAGGTTGTATGTAACCCACTCATAGCCACGAAATGTCATCACTGTTGGACCCTTCACCTGACACATGTCACCTTCATAATCAGTTCCAAAGCAGTCACATTTTGTGTGTGTGTACTTATTTATGCAGCGTCCATGATTTTCACAGTTATCTCCCTTCATGCACATATCAGTACAACCGGCAGTCACTTCGACCTCGTCTTGCACAGGCACATTTACAAAATTTCCATCTTCGCGATCATATTTAATATCTCCCAAACAGCCAACAAAATTATGAAAATTATGGCTTTCAGAAGGCTTTAAGCCACCAATCATGATCACTGATGGAAGTTTAGACCATTTCAGAATTGTACGAGCATTACCACGTTTGAATGAGTCTAACGTTCTCACTTGTGACACTTCTTTGTTTACAGAAACAACCAGTTCGCCCAACTGAACATCCAATACCACGTCCAACAAATGCCATTTATCATTGTTTAACGCCGACCCAATCACCACCGTATCAGAATACTGATTCAGCAGGTAGCTCACTTTAATGTGACCCAGTCGGATTTCAGCAATAAATTCGTAATGTGTCAGGAATGGGAATTCTTTTTTATTATAATCAGAGAGATGGTGATGGAACAGCAGACCATTGGGTTCAGAGGTTCGGAACGTTAGCTGTAAACGGTGGTTCTGACTGTCACTGTATTGTGGCCATACTTCAAGATAAGACTGGCCTGCAAATGTCCACACTGTAGAATTGACAGAAGCACAGGTGGCGAGGTGAAGCATCAACAGGAAGCAGCCAGACACCAACAGTACACCCATCCTGCAAACAAAACAGACGGGACAAAATGAGGAAGCAAACATTAGATATAGCTAACAGTAACAGGTAATAAAGCCCCAAGAGACAAAAGACATTTATTGACAATGCAATCAGAATAACAAACACATGAAACACCTGGCATATCAGACACATTTTCGCACCAGTTTACATTGCTTTTTTCTCTCGTCTTGGATTTTAAAATATGTTAGAAACAACAAGGGATATCCCATGTATACATTTACTGGTACTCATTAGAGATAACACTGGCAATAATATATCCCAGTTCTTCCACTTCCATGTATGGTTCAGTATAATCAACTGTTTTTAATTTATAACATTTTAAAAGATTATGTAACTAATAATATAGCATTTATCTTCTACCGTATATAAACTAAATTATATTGCTATGTGATTTTTTTCTCAACTAAGTTATTACTAAAATATCATTTCTAATTTACTTCTTTGTATATTTATGCTTACATGTAAATATGGTTAAAGCATTATCCTATGCACATTCTATACCTACCAACAGGAGTTAATGTTAATGTTGCAGACTACCATCACTTTAGTAAGCATTTCAATACAATTTCTATGTCACTTGGTAACTATCATGTAAAACAATTATATACACTGCCTAATTTTGCTGTTATTTATATTAGTGGCTGCGTATATTTCGTACTAAAAATAACAAGTAACTTGAAACCAACGAGTTCTTTAAAGTGCATTCATTAATTCATATTTCCCACCATTTTGCATGTGACTGACAAGAAATAATAAAACAACATGACAGACTAAAAATGAATGCTTTACTTTTGTGTTTTTCGGTTACAAACACCTGAGACTTTTGCACTGAATATGTAGTTTACGGTGAATATTTTCATTTGACAACAATGGAAAATATTGCTTTCATTTTGAGGAATTTGACTGTTTTACCAACCACAAAAATCTGGAAATGTTGCGATATAAATCATAGTTTGATTCCAAACACATTTTGTGGTCAGTAAAACACAGTGATTCAGAAGAATGGTCATGAGTAATGTGCATACTTAAAAGTGTCATTTTACTGATGTTTTGTGTATTTGTCATACATTTAAGGACCTTATTTCTCTAAACATTGATAATAAATAAATATTACATTAATTGTTGGAAATCAAATCTAGCTATTGCATCACCTTAACTGAACCATGATGGAGTGAAATCCATGTCAACACTCTCAGCGATTTTAGTTTTTTAATTATGGACCATTGCCATAATTCAATTATTTTTACAAAATGTAATTAAATAATGGAGTATGGTTGTTATGAAGATGGTTGAATAAAGTATATTTAGGGACAAATCAAATTATTTTTGTTCAGGTAATACTTTGTTAGACCATTAAATAGGTCAGTGATCTGTGACAATATGCCTTTAACTACTTTAAAATAGTATAATAATGAGAAAAAATTACTAATTTACACATGAACATTATTTTATTTATAAGTGAAAACATTAATGAAAGTTAAAACCTTGTACTCCCTCAATATGTTGTTTGTACAAAAATTAATCCAGTATTCAGAAGGTTATATACTTCTCTGGTATAAGTCAATCTACTTGTAATCATCAAAGAAAGATTTGAAAAGGCACTTCAGTATTTTCATTTTTATATCAATTCTTTTAATGAAGACCTATTTCCTAAAAGACAGACAGCCTAGATAAATGAGGTGTGTGCCCAGGACAGCATGCTTGAACCTTAACTGGATATAAGCACAAAAAATAAGTTCAATGAAAATTGGCCCATGTAGGTCTGTGAGATGGCTGTGTTAAATAAAAGTGAATCTGCATTTGTCATGAGTACTCAATCATTGTAGTGTAAATTGTATTGTCAATAATGTCTCTTGTCTCTTGGGGCTTTATTGTACTGTAGTGTAGTCAATCATTTGTCTTCAGCAATTCGTTTTAGCAGGTTCAAGTCAATGACCATTTAAAAATATTGGTGCAGAAAATCCACCCCATTTCTGGAATTAACAAACTTTGGTTTATTCCGAATTCTAATGCACTGAATACATTGGAAAACACTTGGGACCGAGAAAATTGGCCAGTTTTAATAGGACTCCAGTTTTGCAAGGTTTAGGCAGGTTCCACTGCATAGCTACAAATGTAAGAGGTACGTGTCTGACATGTGAGGTACAACAGGTACATTTCTCCTTGTCACTAATTCAAAACATGGATAAAAAAAATAATCAAACCAAACTGCAACACAGCCAGACCTATAATTCAATAAAGTATAATCACACAGATGGCATCATTGTGGTAATAAATAAATAAATAATGGTGCAGTCATTATTCCTTTTTACATTATTAGGCCAGAGTATTTAGAAATGTGCTTCTGATCTCCATCAAGCCCATCTGTTTTACATATATACATGGATGTACCATATACCCAACAGCCTAGCAATATTTCACCTACAGAAATTATTTCAACATAATCCTGGGTTACAGCCAATTTTAATTTTAATTATTTACACTAATAATTTTAAATAATAATGGAAACACTAACACAACTGTATATCTCAGAAGCTGATGTTCTTGGAAAAGGGTTTGTACTATGAGTGTTACAACACTGATATTGAGGATAATACCAGTTATTATCAAATCCATGTCCCAAGTATGTTTGCTTGTTTAACGACGCACTCAACACATTAGAATTACGGTTATATCGGCGTCGGACATATGGTTATGTCGAGAAAAAACCCAGTGGTTAGCTGATGGGGATCGATCCTAAACCGACCGCGCATCAGGCGGGCACTGTACCACTGAGCTATGCTGCCCGCTATGTCCCAAGTAATTATAACAATTTTCACTTGTCACATGCTTTAGCGAGTAACAATTGAAAATTATTTCATTAAGGACATAAATTTAATAATTGGTACTGACTAAGTTTGTTATTTTATTTAATTCCCTATTTTTTCTCTCCAAAAGCCTTTTATTTTTTATATCCATAAACATGCATTTGAGAAATAAACTATTATTTTCTACGAACAAAGATGGCTGAAAAAGTAGCTTTTTTATTTGACTGCATCTATTTCATGTTTCAAGTTAACAGGATAGTTTTTATAATGAAGGTTTTAATAACAATATATTGATTTTTAAAAACCTAACCAATTTGCAGTAATATGACATCATATATTAACAGTCCTCATGTTAAACACAGTGACATCATAGCCTATACAAGACTAATATACTTCATCATATGTGGTCATGTGGGATTGAAAAAGTACACCTACATGTATGATGGTTTATATTTCAACACAGGACGAGTCTTGCCAAGTCCCAAGGTTGAAATTTCTACCACCAAGTGTGTACTTTTTTTTTTATCTCACATTACCACATATGGCGTCTTTTTCTCCCATCTATTCAATAAATAAACTATTATTTTACACCAACAAACAAAGAAGTAACGTCTTTATTTGACTCATTTATTATAAATAAACTATACTATCATATTTGCTGCATCTATTTCATGTGTTAAATATAATTTAACACTATAAATTAACACGGTAGCTTTTATAATGAACGTTTTAATAACAAAATATCAATCTAAAACTAACTAACTCACATTGATATGATGCCATAATACTCCCCATGTTAAATTCAATGACGTCATAGCCCATACAAGACATATTTATTTCACATGGGCCGACGTCATGGAATGGGTCTGTCTTGCATAGCTAGGGAAAGGAGAACAAACTGATGTAAACCACTTCACACACTGTTAGGAGTATTACTATATTAGAAACTTTTAAAATTGCATGACGCCATGTCAAATCATGACGATGTGATGTTTAATACCCATAAGGTCACTGGTCATAATTTAAAAATATGTCAGTGAAAAATTGTTTTTTATTTGTCTGGTAAGGCCAAACAAAATGAATTTAAGATCTCTTGTGAGTGGGACCCTTGGGTTCCAAGATTTATAAAATAAATAAAAATCCCACCATGTTTTTGCTGGCCTTTTCTTGCTATGAGTTAAAACTGTATTTGGAGCCATAATACCATTAAACATTAACTAGGATGTGCATTCTCATTTCAGTTTAAACATGCCCCTTATTTCGCTATCAAACATACTCACCTTTTGTGTGCTCAACGCATCAATTCTGGAAGACTAAACTTTTTGTTTGACATCCAATAGCCGATGATTAATAAATCAATGTGCTCTAGTGGTGTCTTTAAAAAAATAAAACTTTCAAACTTTTTAACAGGGTACAAAAAATAACATGCTGTACGCATATAAAATTGGCTAATACATACCTTATATTTTTTAATATACCACTATCATATTCCAATGTGGGTTCACAAAGGGGTTGAGTAAAATTGTGGCAGGTACATCATCTGAAACAAATAATATTAAGTATGAATAAAAATCACCCATTTAATAAATGAATAAGCCTATTTGCAGGATATGCCTACTATGATGATTTTACCTATTATCTGTCTATCTATATCTAGATCTACATCTCCAGGAAGGAGAACCAGAATTACAGGATATTAACAAGCTTTCATTTAATAGTACCATGCATATGTCCAGACATTTTAAAGTCATGAGCTTTATAACATCTAATATAGTTCATTATAGATTTAAATTTATGTCTCTCTGAAATTAAAAAAAAAAGGTTTTCCTTTTTTGGAGACAGACTGCGAAATAACGCATGAGAATCAGTGCTTGGGGGTATTACACCTGATTCATTCACTACAAAATACAGTCCCAGATTAAAAAATATTTTTCAAACAGTTTAAATGAAAATAAACATCATAAAACAATTTTGACATGTTAAGACCAGATTGCCTTTTTTTTGTCAGCAAGTATGGTATAAAGTGTATGTTTGAACAAATATGACTATTCAGCTTTGTAAACAAACAAGTGTTCTGACAATATCAATGAGCATTGACCAATTATATGATGACAAGGTGTCACGGTGTAAACAAAAGCAGTAATTTGCAACAAGGCACTTCTCTTTTGATAAACCTGACTTGTAAAACCACATAAATGACGTGATACTATAATAAACTATTTAACTAAATATATTTCAAGTTGCATTAATGGAACAGAATGGGGTTATAGTATTTTTCTCTATTAAATAATCCAAAGGAAAAATCTACACTATTAGGCCTATTGGTATGCTATGCTGGAGCAAAGACAACAACTCATGATACCCAAGTGATAATTTTCTTTTCTTTATAATTGGTCAGTTCTGTGATTTCAGATGGGAAAGTTTACTTAAACAATAGTTTTACAGAACTATTTACAGTAATAAACCATGTCCATTTCCATTTTAAGTAATATAACACAATACCGGTATGTATGTTTGGTTCTAATTAATTGGCTCATCTGATTACCTATCAAATACACACCTGCCAATCAGGAATCACAATTAGAGGCAACTAACAGAACTGACCAGTTAAATAAGAGAAAACACTGTCTATCATTTCAGTACATAGGTTAATGCGTAAACAAAACATGGTATAATTATTTCGACTTGTTGTGTAGCCACTTTGACAATGGTGGTTTATTTAGTATTGAAAAATAATGACTTACTGGGATGAATATTATTACAGAACATTTGCAATGCATACCTATTTTATCATCCTGCAAAAAACATGTAGATTTGTTTCTCTACTTATAAGACTCATTCCTGAAGTTCAGCATTACATATTACATAACCACCAGCTTGCCAGAATGGAATAAAATGGCTGCGCTTGTTATATATAATACCCATCACCATTTACCATTTTATTAATTAAATATAATAATATACTTGTTGATATTAATTAATATGTGCATTATATATCGTTGAATATGTATACCAGTCCTAGAAACTTGCTTAACCATTCCTTTAAGGTTCCTCCTGGTTTATGTTTTATGCCTGTCAGTGAAGCAGACTACCATACATCAAATAACATGTCAGAATAATTCCATACATGTTGGCCAAATGTGGAGTGAGCTATCAGACCCAGTTTATTGGTAATTAGTCCCCACTGAGAAAACAAAGCCACATGTTGTCAGAGATGTAGAGCTGCCAGGCCTTGCTGTGTACTAAATGGATAAACACTAAGCCTCTACACATTGTTGTTATTGCATAGCCATTAAGTGCCACATATTTTGCAATTTTGAAAAAAAATACACTTATTAAGTTTTAATTAATAGCAAGGCATTCTTTTATTTTGTCCAGAAAGAACAACACATCTTAGAAAGGAGATAAAAGTCAATAAATGATTTTTTTTACAATGTGGATCTCCAAGTTATTAATAGGCCAATGAAAGTGAAATGGTTGTACTGTATTGAAATCCACAGGTTTTAAGTAACATATATGGCAAAACCTGTTATCTGGCAAGAAGGGATTAAATGCTATATACTTCACATTATTTAATTCTATTGGTCATTGGAAAGCTACAGCTAAGAGGCAAAATTAGTTTGATTGTCATTCTGATATTTTATTAGAATTATAAGACTTTTTTTACATTCTTACAAGATGACCACTGTAAGGATTCTTACTACCAATATCTTTATGTATAAAATTAATGAATAGGTGGTGTCATTGTTAAGCCATTGGACATAAGGCCGATAGGTACAGGGTTTGCAGCAAAGTACTGGCTCCCACCCAGAGCAAGTTTTAATAACTTAGTGGGTAGGTATAAGACCACTACACCCTCTTCTATCTCACTAACCAATAACAACTAACAACTAACCCACAGTCCTGGACAGACAGCCCTGATAGCTGAGGTGCGTGCCCAGGACAGCATGTTTGAACTGTAACTGGATATAAGTACAAAAAATAAGTTAACAGAAAATTGGCCCACGCAGGTCTGTGAGATCAGTGTTAAATGAAAGTTAATCTGCTTTTATCATGAGTGGCACTGTAATGTGCTTAATCATTTGTCTTCAGCAATTCATTTCAGTAACTGATTAAGAAGATAGAATTAATATTTGGTATACAAAATAATAAAGAAAGAGAACTTGTCTATTATGGACAGTTCAGATAGACATTTATTATGTTAGTGAAATCAGGCTGGTAGGAATGACATCTGGATTGGGTGGAAGGGAGCACAATCTCTAGTGGAGGCGGGCACTACCGAGAGGTGGTACTATTTATCACTAAAATATTTTTAATCTAAGACATTTATTACCACAGTACAGAGATTGGGATAGGTAAACAGATTATGAAACCAGCAAAATGATGTTAATATGGTGATATATCATATGTGCTTGATAGCATCTTGACCAACTTTCAGTAGATTTCTTGAAAATAAAAGTAAAATGACAAAAGTTATATTGGGAAAAGAAACCAACTTCTGTCAAATATGTCTGAAATCACACCCTGTGATGCCTATACTACTTAACACAATACTTGTGACACAATTAATTAAATGTGACGCACGTGAAGATAAATGTATACCAATACTTCAGTCTATAAAATATATATTATATTTGACAGAAAACCTCAAATTTATATCTTCTATGTATCAAATTTATATTTTAGATGACTCCTGAAAAAAAGGCTAATTTTTGTGTGTCCATGTTATAAACAGGTTTGACTGTATTTATAAACCTTGAATATGATTAGTGATCTAAAAGAATTCATATTTTCAACAACACAGCAATAAATGGCATTATATCAATAGAACATATTGATCTGATCTACGTCAATAGCTAAATTCACCAAAGCCTATTCCAGGCTCAAAACATGACAGCCCAGGTTGACAAAAGCCATCAAACCAAATGGCAAATCAGTGAAGCAAGGCATAAAGCATAAATAACTGTTTACCCACAGTGAGCTATTAACTTGTTATTAATGCTACCCATTTAAAACGTAAGTTCTACTGGTATGAAGACAGGGAAGATTCTTCTTTTTTTTTAATTGATGTTAAACCAACTACATGTGTATACATAATTATTGCAATAACTATGTACTCTTTACCAAAGTTTTCTTTTTTTAATAGATTTTCTGGAGGTGCATGACCTGACCCTCCTTAGAAACTTCATTCACCACAGTCCGGACACACACACCCATCCCCTACCTGTACAATGTCCTGCACACATGCCTGGGCTATTCAAGTGTTATTTGTTAAAAGTTGGTACATGGTGGCTACCTTGTTTGACATTTACAAAATTAAAATAGTAAATTAAATAACTTTCAATTTTTAACTAGCATATACATGGGTATGTAAGACAAATCTTAAAACACGTGACACAGTATTCATAGCACATATCTACCTTGTAAACTTATAATCAGAGCCTTTCAGACAAAAGCTATGTAAAATATTCACAGCCTATTTCACACCTGGCATGACATCTGTATGTAAATATGACATGGGATTTAACATGTTTACCTTTAACTCCTTTCTGTGGTACATCACAGCCTTTCTGACTTAGAGCACTAACAGTCAATTCTAGGTATAACATATATACATGTGTACATACAAAATGCACTGCATCTGACAGAAAATTTTAATATCTAAATCTATCTTGTTCCTATTTTTTAATCATCAGCTTTTAATGAAGTGAATGTCAAACATTGGATAGTTTAGACTTTAGAGTAAAACTGCTATCTATTAGTAGTAAGGGATCTTTTAAATGCACAACCATTTGACATTGATATACCAGTTGTTGTGCAAAGGTTAGGACAAGACAAAGCCACAGGTTTGATCCTGCGACCAAAGTATCTCAGGCAAGCACCCTAACAACTGAGCTAGTTCTCCACTCTAGCAATAAAGGCAGGGCTCAACCTGGATCAAAAAACGCGGTCCCTCCTTCCCCCCAACCCCCCAACTTTCTGTCTTGGACGACAGATGTGCGCTACAACAGCTTGCTCTGAATGTGCACATTAAACCCTATGGCATGACATGACATAGCTCAGTCGGTTGAGTGCCACCGGAGGTGCTTCCATTACAGGATCGAACCACATTGGTGGTGGATCACTCAACTGATTAGGTTTTTCTCATTCCAACCAGTGCATCACAACTGATCAAAGCTTATGGTATGTGCTTTCCTGTAAAGAAGTGCTTATAAAGGATCCCTTGTTGCTAATGGAAAAATGCAATGTTTCCTCTGATGACTATATGTGAGAATTACCAAATGTTTCACATCCACAAGCTGATGATCAATGTGTTCTAGTGGCATGATTATACAAAAACAAAAACCCACTTTAACTGCATATATATCAAATATCTTAGTTCAAAACAGCCCTAAACCAGAAGCTCACTGAACCGCAAGCTGCACCAGCGAGACTGTTACATTTAGTCATTGGACATGTTGATTGTGTTATCTCAAGTGAACAGGCCTGAGACAATCTGCTAACTGTAAGATAAGCAAGGCTTCATGACTTGGAGCAGCATGCTACACCATAAACAAGTAGTTATCTCATCAGCAGCAACATATAGCTCTGTGATTATCATACAAAATTGATCACTTGGGCCTTAGGGATGTGATTATCAACTGTGAAGTCCATATCGATTAATGGTGCATGGATGGGGTGGAGAAAGGAGACCAATTCTGACTGTAATGCTCCCGGGGACATAACTATACCACAATAGCAAAAAGCAACGGTTTACATGACACACAAATTGCTGCATATAATTTTCATCTTGTCATCACAATCTCTGCACTATTATTATTACCGTATTATTATTATTATTATTATTATTATCATGGTTCTTGTTACTTTTGAATACAGTTAATGTAGGGCTAGTTACACCTTTGGTTCCATATAGCACTGCACCAATTGTTGTTTATTTACCAATGATGCACTGAATTTGCTATTATCAAATATTGACAGCCAGGGGTAGTGTGGTTGTCGGAAGTGACATAAGGTGTTGGCTTGATTACCCTTGATGGACTGGAAGTGCTTCCTATCACAACATGTACCTCATTACTGGTATATCAAATATCATGGTATGTACTGTCCTGTCCATAAGAATGTATATATGATTAGTTGCTATTATTTTCAGGAATAACCTATGTGGTGGTGGGATGTTTCTCTCATTTTGTGTCAAGCAATTGCCAAATCACCAATCAGCCATAGTTTAAACATGCCGAGGTGTCAGTAAAGAAATATTATTTTCTTTTCACAAGGTATCAACACTAGCCTAGTTTAAGTAGACCTCTTTTGACATGCATACTAACAGCAGTAGGTCAAAACAGGTCATGCTGTCATTGCATGAACATCTTCAATATGATTATGAACTGTATGATTTTAATCAGTCTTCACCTTGATTCTAAAAAGTTATCCAGTCCTTGCCTTTTGAAAACCAAAGGCGAGTGAAAAATTGCAATCCTAAAATGCTTAGGTGAGTGAAAAATTGCACTCATCAAAATGCTACAGCGATTGAAAATCAAGCATTTAGTAATTTAGTAATTGATACATGTAAATATAGAGATAAATGTTGCAAAAAGGAACCAATAAACCAATAATGTTTTCTTCTAATTTTATGTTGTTTGGTTCATTAGTGTAGTCCAGACTTCTTTTCCCTTTCAGGAATGGAGTTCATAGTTTATTTAAAACTTTTAGGAGTAGTATTATAGAAATATAATTATGACATGTATACACTGATGCTTACTTTTTTTTTCTTTTTCTTTTTTTTTAACGATGCACTCAACACATTATAAGTATGGTTATATCGGCGTCGGACATATGGTTAAGTCGAGAAAAAACCCAGTGGTTAGCTGACAGAGATCGATCCTAGACCGACCGCGCATCAGGCGGGCACTGTACCACTGGGCTATGATACACTGATGCAGACCATTTGATATTTTAATTACAATATGTACTATTCAGATAATTTGATGCTCACGATTATATATATATATACTGAACAAAAAAAGAAACCTACCGCTACAAGTTGCAAACAGCATCATCATTGATCTAGAATGGCCCCAATGTTGTTAATAACAAAATACACAAAGATAATTTTTTTAAACCCCATAATTATCAACCCCATCATCAGTGCGTAATAAGTTGTCAAGTAGACCAACATGTGCGTGCAGAATTCCAAGAGTAAAAATAATCTGACCCATATAGCTCTGATTGGTCAATATGCCACAGACTACTGCGCATCAAATCATGCTCCGATCACACGGTCTGTGACTTTCTAACAAATGATCACACCTGCAAACCTTAAAAAGCAAGGTCTAGTTATCACAGAATAATTGGTATTTTCAATGTTCTTCATTTAAATAATGGTTTATGATTTATAGTGTAACACGAAATAGACACAGAAATTTAGTACCTAAATAAGAAAAATAAATCATTACAGAACAATATTTAATACAAAGCATACGACTGAAGTATATTTTCTTATTTTATTATAACTGATATGAATGTTTTAATACCATATCTTACAATCAAACATTGATCCCATCACTAAGCCACTGAACCATTGGCACTGTGACTCATTCTTGAAGTGTTTCTGTAAAGACACATTTGTATTAGATGTATGGAAGGAAGTGTTTACATTAATATACCAGACAGTTATTTTTTTAAATGTGACCCGTTTTTTAACAGTAAACATTTTTCTAAAATGTCTCACTTGTCCGATGACAGCAAAATTGAGTTATTCCAGAGGTTCCTAGCAAACTCACCACTTTACAAAATGGCGAAATGAAGTGATGTTAGTAAAGACGGCTCCTTTTTCGACAGTTTCTTGGACTTCAAATATAATAAACATAACATTGTTAAAAAATAATATATAGCCTACATGTATATATATACAGTAGAATCTCATTGGCTCGAATGCCAAATGGTCCAACCTACCAGTATTCTAGAACTAAGAACAAAGTGGCGATTTTTCAACCCTTTTATTTTGTTGCTGATTGGTCGAATACCCCTGGGGTCGAACAGAAACTTTATCTCAAACTAGTTTATTGGTCCGAACTGTAAAATTAAACATATTTAGCCAAAAAAATTATTTATGTATGAATGTTTACTTGACCCTTTTTACGTCTGTCACAAAGTAAGTTATTATAAATTCGGAATTAAATCTTTAAGTGGAACAAATTAATGCTAGATCATATGCTGGCATATGTCGGTAATTATCTTTCAAGTACAAACAATTGTACCATGGTTATCGTTAGATGAATGAACCTTGCATGTAACACTAATCAACCTGTGAGCCTTGGCATATACCACACAGGTTTACTTTAATCATTATAATCGCTACTCTACCAATGATCGTCGGCATATTTTGTTTTTAACTTGAAGTACAGGAGAAATCAATAAAATGCAGTGATTGCAACAATTACAGGTAAAGGATCTCCATCTTTGCTTTTTCTGAATGTCAATACGTCGCAAATGATTCTACAGCAGCATAATAAAGAACAACTTTTTAAATTAATAAATATTTATAAACACAGACTACCAGTGTGTTTGTTATGTTTATTTAACAGTTATAAATAATTGTTACAAATACATATCTCATCTGACATTTGATGGCGACTTTGT
>JAECMU010170393.1:5379-16792 GCA_016106625.1 Dracogyra subfuscus
GGAGGGGGTCTGGACCCCTTGGACCCCTTGGACCCCCTCTAGATCCGCCCCAGATTCCCTCCTTAAAGACTATGTCAAAATTACCAAATGTTTGACACCCAGTAGCCGATAATTAATAAATCAATGTACTCTAGTGATGTCATTAAACAAAAAAGAAAGAAAGAAATGTTTTATTTAACGACGCACGCAACACATTTTAATTACGGTTATATGGCGTCAGACATATGGTTAAGCACCACACAGATTTTGAGTCGAAACCCGCTGTCGCCACTTCATGGGCTACTCTTACGTCGATTAACAGCAAGGGTTCTTTTATTTGCGCTTCCCACAGGCAGGATAGTACATACCATGGCCTTTGTTGAACCAGTTATGGAACACTGGACGGTGCAAGTGGTTTACGTCTACCCATTGAGCCTTACGGAGCACTCACTCAGGGTTTGGAGTCGGTATCTGGATTAAAAATGTCATGCCTCGACTGGGATCCGAACCCAGTACCTATCGTTAAACAAAACAGACTTTACTATGCTATAGGAAATTGTATTCAAAAGACCACTTGCAATTGCTGTTAATGAAAAAACGTGACGAGGCTGTCCGATGTTTGACATGCGATAGCCAATAATTAATTAATGAATCAGTGAGTTTTAGCGGTGTATTTAGATAAAACTAACCTTGTAGCCGATGATTAATTGATCATCGTTAGACAAAACAAGCCGTATTTGTCCACCGCGGTAAACGTGATGACCGCCTTTGCATGTAACGCGGAACAAAGCTGTTTTTAATTATTGTTCAAGTGTCCATAGCTTTTACACCCGAAAGTCATAATGAACATTTGCATCTGCCCAGCTAACAGAATATAGCTTAGAATTCTTGCTTTTGGTGTATGCATATAGCTAGCAGCGCTGAACCAACACAGCTACATACCCATTATCCGTTATTAGTGTGGTATCTTGTAGAGCTTCTAGACAACAGAACCCTGTGGCAGTACTACCATCCCAGTGAGAATAGAAAAGACGTGTTTGTTTAACCTGAGCACATTTTAAAGGGACATTCCTGAGTTTGATGCAATATTTTAAGATGTTATTGACTAATAAAATATTTTTACGATTAAAGGGACATTCCTGAGTTTACTGCATTGTAAAATGTTTCCGACTAATAAAATAATTCTACGATTAAACTTACATATTAAATATATTTTCTTGTTTAGCATATCAGTGTCGGTATATTTAATGTGTTTCTGGTCGTCTTAATATTTTTAAGAAGCCCAAACTGGATCTCGTCTTGAAATAATTTCGTACGTACGAAAATTATATATTTTAGAAAATAAAACGAAATTTAACCTAATACAAATATTAGAACGATCAGAAACATGTTTAATATACAGCCACTAATATTTTATGCAGAAAAAAGTATATGATATTTAATTACAATCGTTAAAAAGGCTTAAAAACTGCAGTAAACTCGGGAATGTCCCTTTAAACTTACATATTAAATATATTTTCTTGTTTAGAATATTAGAGGCTCAATATTAAACGTGTTTCTGATCGTTCTAATATTTGCACTAGTCTAAGTTTCATTTTATTTCCTAAAACATATATTTTCGTACGTACGGAATTATTTGAAGACGAATCCAATTGGGGCTTCTTTGAAATATTAAGACGACCAGAAACACATTGAATATACAGACACTGATATTCTAAACAAAAACATATATTTAATATGTATTTTTAGTCGTAGAAATATTTTATTAGTCGGAAACATCTTGCAATGGAACAAACTCGGGAATGTCCCTTTAACCAGAGCACATTTTAAGCTACAGCAATTTTGGTGTCTACCGGCCTCGGTGATGATGTCGTGGTTAAAGCCATCGGACAAAAGGGCGACCCAGAGCTAGATTTAACGAATCGGTGGGTAGGTGTAAGGCCACTACACCTCTTTTCTCTCACTACCCACTAACCGTCTGTCCTGGACAGACAGCCCATATTGTAAACCGTTTGCGTAGTAAAGATATTTTTGATTATAAAACAGTTAATGTTCTACTTAACATTTTTGTCAGTTAAAATTAAATTTTCGGGTTCAATGGCAGATCCAGGACATATTAAAGGGACATTCCCGAGTTTGCGGCATTGTAAAATCTTTCCGACTACTAAAATAGTTCTACGATTAAACTTACATATTAAATATATTTTCTTGTTTAGAATGTTACTTTCTGTATATTTAATGTGTTTCTGAACGTCTTAATATTTGTAAGAAGGCCAAACTGGATTTTGTCTTCAAATAATTTCGTACGTACGAAAAAAATTATTTTTAGGAAATAAAATGAAATTTAACTTAATACAATTGAAACTATCGAAAACACATTTAATATAGAGACACTAATATTTTATGCAGAAAAATATATTTGATATGTAATTACAATCGTCAAAAAGTCTCTGTTAGTCGATAACATCTTAATAGCAGCAAACTCAAGAATGTCCCTTTAAGCTGCAGGAGACTTAACGAGAAAGGAGCACTTGGACAAGGTCGTGAAAAGGACAAAATGTTTTTAAAAAGGAAGAAAAGGGGCCACTTTTACATTTTTTTTGGGTGTGTGTGTGAGGTACCTGGTTCCTCTTGGATCCGCCCCTGGGGTGTGAGTACAAACATGTTTTGTTTAAAGTGTAGTGAGACCTGTAGTGCCCACAAATGTCTCAAAATTTACAAATGCCATTTTGACGACAAATGTCACAATTTCGCTACCACATATATCTTAATCATCAACAAATGTCACAATTTCGCTACCACATATATCTTAATCATCAACAAATGTCACAATTTCGCTACCACATATATCTTAATCATCAACAAATGTCACAAAGAAAAAAAGAAAGAAATTTAGTTTTATTTAACGACGCACTCAACATATTTTTATTTACGCTTAAATGGCGTCAGACATATGGTTAAGGACCACACATATATTGAGAGAGGAAACCCGCTGTCGCCACTTCATGGGCTATTCTTTCCGATTAGCAGCAATAGATCTTTTATATGCACTATTCCACGGACAGGATAGCACATACCACGGCCTGTCACAAAGGTCTTAACCATAAATGTCGTAACGCTAATTAGGCCAAACCACAAATGTCGCAATACATTAACCACAAATGCCATAATTAAAATATTAGTGGTTTTGTTTTGTTTAGTTTTTTGTTTTGTTTTCTAAATTTTTCTCTTCTTGTTTTTGTCCTTCTGGATGGATGGATACTCATAGATCAAATATAGTCTCCTTTCTTGAACAGGATCACAGGAACAATCCCCACTATAACCTTACCTAAAATGTTCCACTATTAGCACCAACTTGGTGGTCTGAATCTATCGTATCAAATCAATATTACACCAAAAATGCATCGTTGAATAAAATCGCATACCAAAGAAAGAAAAAAGAAAAAAGAAATGTTTTATTTTACGACGCACTCAGCACAGATATTGAGAGAGGAAACCCGCTGTCGCGGTGCACTGGCTGTGACGAGAAATAGCCCAATGGGCCCACCGACAGGGATCGATCCCAGACCGACCGCGCATCTGGTATAGCCAAGATTTTTAAAGTCTATGAACTAAGGGGTAGTCCTGTTCTGGTTTGAGATGTGTTTAGTGTTTTATGTGATGATGTTTGAGCACCAAGATGAATGAGCAACAAGCCGGAGATTCTGTGCCTGCTGATGATTTACGCGACAGAAATTGTGTGATTTGTCAAGATGCTCTGGGAAATGACAGGCAAAAGGTTTATAAGAAAGGACTTGACACTCTTATTCATGCTAGTCGTCTTCGTGGAGACAACGATTTACATGACTAGCTGTGTGAAAAATTGCAAACATAACCCATTGGACATGTGTATGTACACGTACACAGACAATGTAGGGCAGATTATTCCAGGGATCCGGAGGGTGACATAAGAAAGGCTTGCAGAGCTGATAGCGTGAATGCCTTTTCGTCTGCCAAGCGTTTACGTTCAAACTTTGGAACATTCGATTGGATGAGTGATTGCTTTCTTTGTGGAAAAACTGCAATTATTGACCCTAGACATCCAGATAGAGCATCAGTATCAAAGGTGACATTACTTAGAGGTGATTTTACTAGAGATGCTGTATTGCAACAATGTAGCAGACGTGTTGACTATTGAATGAATGTATAGATATAGTAGCAGCAGAGGCGCGATATTATCATAAATGCTATAAATATTTTGATCGTCCAATTACATGTGCTAGGGTCGGTCGCCCAACTCATAGTGAAAAGCAATGCTGTTTTGATGCACTATGTTACTGGCTTGAGGATGACGGCGAGGCAGAATTTTTTTACTGTAGCTGAACTTCACGAGAAGATGAGGGAGCTAGCGAATGGGAAAGATGTATATGGGATTAAGAGTCTCAGGGAGAAACTATCCGAACATTATGGTGAGCATATTTGTTTGTAAAAAGTGAAAGGTGGACGTGAAGATGTGTTCTGTTTCTGCAATATGGCAAGTTTCATTGTGCATGAGAAATGGAACTATGAAAAACTGGAAAATACTCAACTAGAGGCAGAAAGAATAGTCCAAACATGCGCGAAGCTTCTGAAAGAAGAGGCACGTGAGCAAGAATACTATAAAAAGTATTATCCAAGCACTTATGGCATCAGAGAAATCGACAAAGGTAAGCAATTTCTCACGCCATTGACACGCACATTCATCGACATAATGATAAAAGATGAAGTCAAAAGCATCAGCATTGGTCAGGCACTTACACAAGCTGTGAGACCCGCGTCGATAATTTCTCCTATCTTATTTGGGATGGCTGTGGAAATGCATCAGTTATTCGGATCGAAGTGGCTGATAGATGAACTATTCCGATTAGGCTTTTCCATCTCATATGATGAGGTAACCTTATATAAGCACTCTATTTTACAACACGAAAGTCTTGGTACTTTGTCACCACATCCAGATGCGGAACTCACCCAGTGGTCTTGTGATAATGCCGATCATGATATTAGAACCATTGACGGAGACAATCAGTTCCATGGTATGGGTACTATATCGATGTCTGCTGTTCAGGGGATTCCATCAAACACCGACCAGCAAGTCAAGCGTATGCCAAGGTGAAAAGTTGCTGAACTAACTGGTGACAAGGGCATACCTATCAACCAGTATATTGGTCCGACATCACCAGCCCTTTCCTTTGTTAAGTTTAAAGCAATTCTGGAAACCTTTCGACCATACATCATACTAAGAATGCCATACTATGCTAACCTCATGTGGCAGTCGGCGCATATTTTTAACAAGTCGAGTATACAGACACCCAACTATACTGGCTTCATGCAACATTTCTTCAAAACACTTGATGATGGCATCGATAAATCGCATGTGCTCATTCTTCCCTTCATTGATCTCAACGCCAAATGACCTCACATGTATTTACTCTGCACTCCTCTATATCCATGGCCAGTCTGGCAAGTTGAATCAACAGAGTGCATCTGTGACCTTTGATCTGCCACTATGGCAGAAAGCTGTCGAGATTGTTGAAGCAAAATGTCTCACCCGGGCTTTTTTTTGTCGACTTGGTGGATTTTATCTTGTGATGAGTGCGTGTGGCAGTGTTGGCAATGTTATGAAAGAATCAGGCATTGAAGAAGCCATGGCAGAAATCTACGGAGCTAACACTGTTTCTCACATCATGACAGGAAAAACAATTGCCAGAGCGTTGCGTGCACACCAATGCTCATGATGCTGAAAATCACAGATTGGAGAACACTAATAAATTAAGCATGAATCAAGTGCACACATTAGAAGAACTGAACAGTCGAGTTAACCATGATGATTCCATGCTGGATAACATCGTTGACTCTAAAGCACTGGCTGCATTGGACGAGCGCTTTGTAAATCACAAGGCATACTTATCATCTAAATCACGTAATGCCAAGCTTTGGATATTGTACTTGTACTATATCAATGTCATCAAAGACTTCATAAAATGTGAAAGGATTGGTGATTGGGAAGGACATCTCACAGCTGTGGGGAAACTACTGAATCTCTTTGCGGCTTCGGGTCATATACGCAGAAGCAACAGGTATTGGGCTGGTTTGTGGACGGATTTATGTATCGAGCAAGTGCTCATGCGATCCATGAAAGAGGAGAACTAACACGAGGTCGGGGCATGACAGAAAGTGCCAGGCATCAATGGGTTTACAGTATGCACCACTGCGCCGCTGTTCACGAAGCAATGACAAGTCTAACAGGTCGGAAGCATTTGACAAGTGAACAACACGTTGAACTTGGCAAATCAAGGTGCAATCGAGACTTTGAAGACTTGGAGAAAATACTAGGTTGGTTCGAACAGCATGACCCATTCAACACTGAAATAGATACACTGAGGTCCCTTAGCCACTGGTATAACAGCAGCTGTAGAGGATGGAATCAACTGTGATCAGTCAGAAACCGTGGGTGAGAAGATCCACCAGTCACTTGATGGTGTAGCTCTAAACACTGCACACATCAAAAGATCTGACCAAGCTCGAACACTGAATGACCTTCTACCTGGTATCAACATAGACCAAAATAATATCCACATTGAGCCTTCTGTACTATTCATGCGTTGTACAGCCCTCGCAGAACGAGAGTCAGATGATATCAAGTCATACTTTAACGTCACGGTATCTTCTTTTACTCTGTTGTAACTTTATCCAAATGTGTTCAGGTTTGTAGATTAACTAAACTTAGTGTCAATTTTTACGGATTGAAAACAGGGTTCTGCGACTTTAAAGGGACATACTCTAGTGTTTAAACACTACAGCATAATTGTTCACTATTAGAACCGTTTATGATCACTGAAATCAAACATAATTTTATTTTTCAGATTATTGATTTCCGTAGAACCGAACTGTTTATGGTCATCCTGGTGTTTATAGTACCACAAATGATATTTTTCATATAAGTGCACTTAGCGGTTTATTGATTCAAGTTCTAGCCTGTTTTAAGGATATTTCCTGTTTTAACGTCGCAGACTCTCCTTTCACTCCAATGTAGCTTTATTCAAATGAGTTACAGGTCTGGAAATTAATTAAACTTAGTGTAAATTTGTTTACGGGTTAAAACTAGTCTGCACCTGTAAACCGGCCTCGATGGTGTCGTGGTTAATCCATCGAACATACGGCTGATACATACTGGGTTCGCAGCCCGTTACCGTATCCCACCGAGAGCGAGTTTTAACGACAGACAGACAGCGTTGATAGCTGAGGATAACATACTTGAACCTTAATTGGATATAAGCACACGAAAATAAGTTGAAATGAAATGCGACTTTAAGCTTATAGCCGAACCTTTTTACACTCCCTAATATAAGATCTATGATTTGTAGCCTTAAGCCATTTAAAGATCAAAACGTTCTTGTTACAGTCTCAGATCAGATAAAAGAACTTTGCCGCCCCCAAGAAACACGTTAGCTTCAGTGCGCCTTAGGATAATATTGCCGGTTTCCTTTCCATCTTGACAAAGAACAGACGATTCCCGGCCTACAGAAACCTATCCAAACATACTTATTTTTAAAATCGCATTCGTTAGCAGACTAAAAATAGCCATCGGGCTAACGAACAAGTTTTACAAATGATGGGTGACCTAGATCTAGTTGATGTGTGACAGTTTACCCGCAGACAAAGGGGGAGGGGCGCGAGCCGAAAAACATCAATTAATTAACAAGCTAAAATTGTAATCTGAAAAAAACCCCACATTCAGAACATTCCCACCTTTGGCGAACACGTAATATAATCACTATTTTGACAGTGATTCTCAGCTCCGTATCTTTCACAGGTTTAAAATGGTTGAACCGGTGATGAGAGCGGAAGTCTTCTGGCCTCAGACCACAAATAATTTCACTATATGCCTTATTGGCTATAACATTTTTATTAATATCAGCAGGCCTGTGGATTTTTGTATGTACCTTTGCCTGCCCCAATGGAACAAATACCCTGTAAAGGTCAACTCCTATTTTCCAGGTCTTTCTCCCTGCATATTGGTTTAAACAGACACACCCTCTAAACCAGGCCGGAGTACACCCATTTTACACAAAAAGCATTACTTTTGCATGGGCCGGAATTCCAACAAACAAGTCTTTAATGTCAACAGGTTACACATGTTTACAAACTACATGCTCTGCCCTGTCATTTCATTTAAATATTTGCCACTTCATAGCTGTCTGCCATGAAATAATCATAGTCAAACAGCAGACTACTTGCGCGGTCAAATTTCTGGATTTTGGACAACCAAATGGGAAGATAACTGTAATCTGAAGCCTTCTAACAGGCGTGTTGGGAAGAATGTATCATCTACTTATAGCCAATGCACACGACTGGCGTTCTTGGTAAAAGCCACAGCCTCATAAAAAAAATGAAGAATCCTTTGACTCCGTCTCGCGTAGAGATACGATTTTGATTTCGAAAACTGCCTTATCTTTCCGATTGAAGGTGATGGTCAAGATGAATTAAACTGCCAAACTCAAGTCATTGTGAGGAAGGAAGGAAGGGAGGAAGGAAATGTTTCATTTACCGACGCAGTCAACACATTTTATTTACGATTATATGGCGTCAGGACCACACAGATTTTGAGAGTGGAATCCGGCTGTCGCCACTTCCTGGGCTATTCTTTTCGATTAGCAGCAAGGAATCTTTTATATGCACCATCCCACATACAGGATAGTACATACCTAGTCCTTTTTTTACACCAGTTGTGGAGCACTGGCTGGAACAAGAAATAGCCCAATGGATCGTTATGTTGAGAAAAAGAAATTGAGAGAAATACAAAATGGGGATGGTGGCAAACATAAACATGGTAACAAGACTGTCCCTGGTTTGTTTGTGACCAGGGCGAGATTTAGCTCAGTCGGTTAAGAGCTCGCTTGAGGTGCTTACGTCGCAGGATCGAACCACCTCAGTGGACCCATTCAGCTGACTGGGTTTTCTCTCGTTGTAACCAGTGCACCACAATTAATCAAAGGTATGTGGTATGTGCCTTCCTGTCTGCGGGAAAGTGCATATAAAAGATCCTTTGGTTTCGCCTCGGTGGCGTCGTGGTTAGGCCATCGGTCTACAGGTTGGTAGGTACTGGGTTCGGATCCTAATCGAGGCATGGGATTTTTAATCCAGATACCGACTCCAAACCCTGAGTGAGTGCTCCGCAGGGCTCAGTGGGTAGGTGTAAACCACTTGCACCGACCAGTGATCCATAACTGGTTCAACAAAGGCCATGGTTTGTGCTATCCTGCCTGTGGGAAGCACAAATAAAAGATCCCTTGCTGCTAATCGGAAAGAGTAGCCCATGAAGTGGCGAAGCGGGTTTCCTCTCAGAATCTATGTGGTCCTTAACCATATGTCTGACGCCATATAACCGTAAATAAAATGTGTTGAGTGCGTCGTTAAATAACGCATTTCTTTCTTTCTTTCTTTTTTTCCTGTCTGTGGGAAAGTGCATATGAAAGATCCTTTGCTTCCTCTGACTACGAGTTAGAATTACCAACTGGTTGACATCTAATAACCGATGATTAATAAATCAATGTGCTCTAGTGATGTCACTGAACAAAACAAACACACTTTCTTTGTTTCTTACCATTAAAGATCAAAATAACATTTTATATAAATTTGCTTTGTTGAGAATACCAGTATCTGTATATATTATCATAGGGCTACAATTTGAACGTTATAACAAGAGATTTTTATCTATGTACATTAAGATTTAGCTAAGTGGTAATTCTATATCGACCTAATTAACGACCTGCCAATCAGACCAATATTGTTAACTAGCAATCAAGATACAATACATGTTACTTGTTGCCAAGAGCGTTGCTTAAGGCTAGACTGGTAAGCTTTTTAATGTACATATTTTATAAATAAATACGAGTGAGTTAGTTAAAAAAAGACACATTACTGGAAAGGAGAGCGAGGGAACAGGAGCACACCGGTCGTCAGAGACCCGGGCCGGAGTCCCGGAGACCGATCGCATGCTCGGTGCGGTTCTCGCCAGTAAGGTCACCCAGTGTATTATTTGTACTTGTACATTTCATGTCTGTTACGGAATAACATCTAATCATCATCATGACTTCTGTTGTTCTTAATAAATCAACAAAACAGATACGATTTTGTCGCTGTTATAAATGGTGGAAGGATGCAGGGCACGATCTGGTTCCCTACAGCCCAGCGAGTAGAATGAGAAAAGATACCTAACTACAGCGAGTTGAGAAAAATGAAAATCTACAAGTTCAACGTGTTTCAATAAACTCTACAGCCGAGTACAACACACGAGAATAGCATCGTCTACAGACTAGACCAAACAGAATACACAAAGCATCTGCTGGTCCGGGTCTCTGACGACCGGTGCGCTCCTGTTCCCTCGCTCTCCTCTCCAGTACTGTCTTTTCTACTAACTCAATCGTATTTATTTATAAGATACGTATATTAAACAGTTGTAGGAGTTGTCAAGGAAAGACATTAATCAGCTTACCAGACTGGTTTTTAAGGCAACGCCCTTGGCAACAATTATAATGTATTGTATCTTGATTGCTAGTTAACAATATTGGTCTGATTGGCAGGTCGTTAATTAGGTCGATATAGAATTACCACTTAGCTAAATCTTAATGTACATAGATAAAAATATCTTGTTATAACGTTCAAATTGTAGCCCTATGATAATATCATCATCATGCATACCAGTCTCGATGGCGCAGTGGTTAAGCCATCGAACAATGGACCGGTAGGTACAGAGTTCGCAGCCCGGTACCGGCTCCATCCCTCTTCTCATTCACTGACCACTAACCAACTAACAACTAACCCACTGTCCTGGACGGACAGTCCACATAGATGAGGTGTGTGCCCAGGGCAGCGTGCTTGAATTGAATATAAGCACGAAAATAAGTTAAAATGAATAAAAATCATCCCAGTGGCTTTGGGTAGCTTTTGACTTTCACTTTGTCATTCCCAGTCTGGAGCTCGACACGGTAAGACGTGTTTGTTTCGCTTGTGCACACTGCACGTGCTTTCGTATGCTCGACTTGGGGATCCTTCATTTCGTTGTTTTTGTCAGCGAAATAAAGTTTTCTACTGGGATGTATGCGACCACTGGAATTGATTGAACGCTGAAACGCTTCTTGTTTCGACAGTCTGCACCACCAGGTTGGATTCTTTTTTAGTAAGATTCCTTGCCTCCACGTCATTTCTCCGGCTCACTATGTCGACTTGGTTTTTTTCGTGACTCGTTTGACGGCCATTCTGCAGAACGCCACGGTTGTTCGCGTTTAGTCTTTACATGTCCGAGCCTGTCCTAGCAGCACCGGAAGATTGACCGCCCCACTCTAAGGAGAAATAAGAACGGGGTCGGCCCCATCTACTCTTTTCTATACTTTGCTTTATAGTGATACCATATTAT
>JAECMU010170465.1:0-14876 GCA_016106625.1 Dracogyra subfuscus
CCCAAGACAGGCGTGCGCTATAACAGCTTGCTCTGAATGTGCACGTTAAACAAGATTGAAAATTGAAAATGAAATGCCAGTCGTGGTGCATTGGATGGAATGAGAAATAGCCAAATGGGCTCACCGATGGGGATTGATCCTAGACCAACCACACATCGAGCGAGCGCTTTACCACTGGGCTACATCCTGTCCCAAAAGAAAGTTGTGTCACTGCATAACATTAAAATGTAATTTACTAAAATCTCAAGATTTCATTGCTTTAACCCAATCATAGATATAATCTGTGTTGCCGTGTTGTAGTTACTAGTTAGATATTAGCAGATATCATTACATATGAATTTATTCCCAATGAAAGTTGTTTTAATTTTATAAAAATGATTTAAGACTTTGCATAAAATGTGCTCTTTGGCTATGAGGCCGAAACAGCCTGCCTTAACAAGATTTAAAAAAAACAGTGCAAGGAAAACTCTTAGGATGGTATACTACCACACAGACATTCAAAAAGGCCCCAAACACAAAACATAAAATAAAACAAAACACACTACAGCTAGATTCCTGACAAAAACATTGTTGCCCATCAGACTGGTGATTAAGTGTTTTTAGTTTGTCCATTAACAAAAAATATGTTCGTCCATGGCAGACTGGAAAAATCATGGACCAGTCTTATAAAACTCCCTTCTAGAATCAAGTCTGCACCGGCCTCTGTGGCGTCGTGGCTAAACCATCGGACATACGACTGGTAGGTACTACAGGGTTTCCAACCCGGTACTGCCTCCCTCCCCCCACCCACCCACTGCGAGTGTTAACGACTCGATGGGTAGGTGTAAGATTATCACACTGACTTCTCTCTTACTAACCAGTAACAACTAACCCACTGTTCTGAACAGACAGCTCAGATAGCTGAGGTGTGTGCACCGACCTCGGTGGCGTAGTGGCTAAGCCATCGTACTACAGGCTGGTAGGTACAGGGTTCGCAGACCGGTACCGGCTCCAACCCAGAGCGAGTTCTTAAGGGCTCAATGGGTAGGTGTAAGGCCACTACACCCTCTTCTCTCTCGCTAACCACTAACTAACTAACAACTAACCCACTGTCCTGGACAGACAGTCCAGATAGCTGAGGTGTGCCTAGAACAGCATGCTTGAACCTTAATTGGATATAAGCACGAAAATAAGTTGAAATGAAATGAAATGAGGTGTGTGCCCGGGACAGCATACTTGAACCTTAATTTGATATAATCTTGAAAATAAGTTGAATTAGTGAATCAAGTCTTCAATGCAGTTTTCATGCATTGCCATGACAATGGTCTCTATAGTCTATTGCACGTGGAACACCTTTTTTCATGCTATTTAACTAAAGTTGTTTTATTTCAACTAAATCTTATCCACAGCAACTTCATGTGAAGTATCTTCTTGAGCTGCTGCATGCGACACGGAAAATGATGAAGACAAGAGGCAACATTAATTACGCGTCTACGTCAATAGCGAAACAGATCACTGTCTGTGGCGACCTTCACGGGAAACTGGACGATCTCTACATGATTTTCCACAAGGTTTGTCAGTCATTTAAAAAATGTTTTTATCCCACTGCCCCCCTCCCCCCTCCTTTCTCTCCTTTGAATTCCATCTCATTTCTTCCCAATCTGGCTACTTCTATCTTTCAACTTCTTTCTCTGTCCACCTCAACATCCCAGTCCTTGTCTCTCCAACTGTGACATGTGCTTGTCTTTTGTGGCTATCTGTGCCACACACCTGCCATTCCCCATCAACTTTTAGCTCTGGGCTTAGTCTGACCATTTCAGGGAGTGTTCAGTAGTTACTTCTGGCATTGTTAAGAGGCACTCATTAGTAATAATAACAAATCCACTTTTTGTCTCAGGATACAAAACTTTAGCTCTGAGTCCACATTAAGCTTTGAAATTGATCGAATGCTAATTCTGTATTGAACTAAATCATTTTGCACTTGCATTAAACAAAGCTTTTTTGTAACAAGTTAATTGACATTGCGTACTTGAATATGAAATGGTTACGTCTGAGAGATTTAAAGTTTAGATACAAAGCATAGAAAATTGCACACAGTTCCAGATTCTAAAGTGTTTAGTCATGAGTGCCTGTAATTTTAATTATAAAAGTACAGATAATGAATGCATTAAAACAGCATGCCAAAATATGTTTCTTCGAGATAATCAGATTATGTGAACAACTGTTTTAAGTTCACCAAGTTACCTATTCAACTCTTGGTTACCATAGTATGTGCTTTAATTAAATGTAGTGCCAAGTTATTTTTCAACATTTTTACTTTTCAGGTTTGTAAAATGTTTTTTTTTTAGTATTGTTATGTTATTTTTCAGTATTGAGTTATGTTTCAAAATTGTTATGATATTTATTGTTTTAAAACATTTTAAAACAATTGTGTATTTAATTACATAAAGGTCAAAATACTCTTTCGGTATTTAGTAGAGGTGGTAACTATTTTAGCCATTAACCATGAACTCCACCTAGTGAGCTGATGGTGCATTAGTTTTGTGAGGGGCAGGTTGTAGCTCAATTGATATGCAGATGGTCTAGGATCGATCCCCATTGGTGGACCCATTGGGATTTTTCTTGTTCCAGCCAGTGCTCCACAACTGGTATAATAAAGGTCATGGTATGTACTATCCTCAGGCCTGTAGGAACAATATTGTGTGTGTGTGTGTGGGGGGGTGGGGGGGGGGGCACAATCTCTAAATTGGACCACAGCTTCTAGTGGGGGGTGGGGGCTTGTGTCACAAGCCATATTTATATAGGACAAACAAATGTACATTTTCATCCACAAGTGGAGGAGCCTGTACCACCATCCACCCCCACCCCCGGTTCCTACAAGTGTGATATTATTTAAAAAGAAAAATTCATGTTATATTTTATATTAACATATTGTTTTTCAGTTCTATTAAATTATTTTTCAGTATTGATGCATGTGGGTTTAAAAAAAAAAAATTATCATGTTTTTAGTTTTTTCAATATTACAAAACTGATATGTTATACTTCAGAATGGTCTTCCATCGGTAGAGAACCCATACATCTTCAATGGTGATTTTGTTGACCGCGGTCCGATGTCCATAGAGATTTGTGTGATTCTCTTCTCTTGTTGCCTCACCATGCCCAATGAAGTGTACCTGAACCGAGGAAACCACGAGGACCACGTCATGAATCTCAGGTGAACTCAGACATCGGCTACAACTACAACTACATGTGGGGTCTTAGGTCATCATAGAACAAAACTTGGCTTAATCATTTCATTTCAACTGATTTTCGTGTTTATATCCAATTAAGGTTCAAGCATGCTGTCCTTGGCACACACCTCAGCTATCTGGGCTGTCTGTCCAGGACAGTTGGTTAGTTGTTAATTGTTGGTGATTAGTGAGAGAGAAGAATGTGTAGTGGTCTTACATCTACCCAATGAGTTGTTAAAACTTGCTGTGGGTGACAGCCGGTACCGGGCTGCAAACCCTGTACCTACCAACCTTATGTCCGATGTCTTAACCATGACACCACCGAGGCTGGTGACTTAATCATATTGTCCTCCTGATGCGTGAAAGGTTGCATGAGTTATCTCCCTTGGTGTACGGCTACACTGCACTTTTCACAGCTAGAACTGAAGGACGTAGTTGCTCATGGAGTATCGGTTTGAATTGTGTATTGGTTAAGCTATTGGGGTTAAGACTAAAAGGTACGGGCTTTGAATCTCGGTACTGTCTCCCACCTAGAGTGACCATTACGGACCCAGTGATTATAGTTTATGGCCACTCCATCAACTTCACACAATTTCTCTTTATGCAATTTTTTATTTTAAATGGAAATAATCATATTGATGTACTGGCCTTGCTTGACACCTAACAGCCGATCTCTGTTTTTGTGCTGGGGTGATGTTAAACAATTTCTCTCCCACTGACCACAAACAACAAACCACTTTTAAACCCTTGTCCTGGACAGACAGCCAATATGGCTGAGGTGTTTGCAGACAAGAGTGTACTGGAACGTTTATTGCACAAGTAGAAGTTAAAAGTGAATTACTGAATAATAAGGAAGTAGAAATTGGCTCAGCATCAGAAATCCCCCTTGGTGGACACATTAGACTTTCTTGACTAGAACTGATGGTCTTAGTTTACCATGGAGCAGAATTAGTGTCAGGGCTAGCCCTGGGTTGCTATTTTTGTTCGCCAAAAAATTCGCCAATCTTCAATTTCTTTTGCCAATCTAAATATATATTCGCCAGTAACATATTTACATTTCAGTCAAAATATTTTGTTTTTAATTTCGTTCATTATGACAATATAGTATATGCTAACATGTACTTATTATTTAGTTTACGTCTTGTAATTTAATAATGAAATTCTGCCGATGTTTAGGGCTGCCTGTAGCCCAGTAGTAAAGCATTTGTATTATGTGCATAACAAGTGGTACATCACAAAAGAGACAATTTTACAATTGCAATGATGACAATACTCACCCCTCTAAAGTTTTTTAATAATTGTCTCCCACACTTCTTTCTTAAAATTCAACATCGGAAAAAAATCTTTCGCCAATTTTTTCGCCAAATCGGAAATTCTTTCGCCAATTTAAAAAAAAAAAAAATTCGCCATTGGCGACTTTGGCGAACGGCAGTGCGAGCCCTGAGTGTAACATAACTGAGGGGGTTTGACCAACAGACTCTCACTACGAGAGTTCATTACTCTACCAACTGAGCTAATAAGGAAATTCCCATTAGCTACTGCCAGTAGCACTTTATACCAACACTACCACATGCTCCCTCCTTAAGTGCTGTGGGTCATGGGCAGTTGAATTATTACAGGTTCTGACTGTGTTAGAATTGTATTCTTGTGCTAAGAACACACCCAGTCCCTACATCGGCTCAAAATGTAACAGATAAATGTCAACCTCCACCGAGGGGATTTGAACGACAGACTCTCAGTACAAGAGTCCAGCACTTTACCAACTGAGCTAATAGGGAAATTCCCTCTAACTACTGCCAGCAGGAGCACTTTATACAAACACTACCACATTAGCTCAGTCTTATGACCACCTGGTATATGAGAAGTTGTATGAGCCAGTGTTTTAGCCATAATTTTGACAGTGCTTGTGTCAACATTTGCATTTAGCTCTCAAATTAAGTTTTTGCAGTTAATTAGCTCCATTTTTCACACACTTTAAGTCTTAGGTCACTGAAAGTTCATGTTAAAGCATACTATTATATATTTGAATTTTATCATTTTAATTTTTAATTAAATTACTTTAGCATTTAGCTCAATGTAAAAAAAAAAATATATATATTTAGGCCATTGAATTGTACACTACAAGTTATGTTTGAAAATAAAATTAATTAAACTATTTAAAATATATTTGTTAAACATGCATTGGGATGAACATCTAAGAGCGACCTCACCAGTTTATGGTTGGAGAGATGTTTAATTCCTTGGAATTCTTCATTTTGACTGTCATTTTTATTTATGTTATTATTTTTGCAGATATGGTTTTGTCAAAGAAATAATGAAGAAATACAAAGTGAGTATTTCCACTAGTTAGATTAACTAGAATGGCATATTATCAGTTGGTAGTGTCTACTCAGAACTCACTATTTAACAACATATAGATGACTGAGGTGAACACTGCTAGCCTGACCGACTGATGTACTGATATTTTTAATTAAAGAGTTCTTAATGTATTGAATTCTATTTCTGTGTCGGAGTCCTGTATTGATTATTCTCTTTGTGTTGTCTGGATGTAGCTCGGTGTTTGCCTATTGCTAGTGTCAGACTATTAAATGCCAGCAGAAAGTTGACCAACTTTCTACTGTGACGACTTCTGTGATTGTCAAGTTGCTTGTCTGAGCGCTCTTACAACTCAATTCTCGTCGTATAACCCATTAGTTGTTAATCTGAGAGCACCCGTCATAAGTCAGGACTTGGGGAAAATGACAGTGCAACTGTGAAGTTGGCCAACTTCGTCGTAACTATTGACAGTCTGAACCTATCATAAAGTACAGTGGATTACAGGATCGATCACTTTCATTTCCACTTATTTTCGTGCTTATATCCAATTAAGGTTCAAGCACGCTGTCCTGGACACACACACCTCGGTTATCTGGACTGTCAGTCCAGGACAGTGGATTGGTTAGTGTTTAGTTAGAGAGAAGAGGGTGTAGTGGTCTTACACCTACCCAGTGAGATGTTAAAACCCGCTCTGGGTTGGAGCTGGTGTAACAGGCCAGATTAACCCCCCCGCCAGACTATACCTGGGGTTAAAGTGGCCTAGCCAAAACTATACCCAAGGGTATAAAGTAGCCTAGGCTGGTTTATACCCCGGGGTATATTTTGGGCTAGGCCAGACTATACCCCCCTAGTCTAGATTATACCCACTTGTGTTTTTCATAAACAAATCTCTTTTGATAGTAATTTAGGGCTTTCAGTGTTGTTTTTTTGGTTTTTAAAGATGCTTACATTTTAATTTAAAAAATAGTTACTGATATGAATATCTCGTATATATGCGGATACAGCAACAACTGTATGATCAACAGAATAAAAAGACTGACAGAAATAATGTTCCACAGTGATTAATCAACCTTCCTGGAAATTGTCAAAATTAAGAATGACACCCCATGTATGTGTACAGGGCAACTGTGTGATGCACGTGCAAACTATGGAATATGTGTTGATAAACAGATCTGAACATTCTTTACTAGGATGTCTGTGGTCAAAATGGATATTCGGTCTAATAGTTGATATTAACATTAAAGGGACATACCCTGGTTTTTAAACACTAAGACATAGTTTTGACTATTAGAGGCATTTTTTGATAACTGAAATCATACTTTACTTAAATTTTATTGTTTAGAGTATCCATTTCCGTACATTCGAAGTATTTTTGGTCATCCTGATGTTCTTTAATATCACAAAATGCATTTCTCATATTTAAAAAAAAGGCAGATGCCTCTGGGAAGTAACAGTTATGTAGTCGAGTTTTATTCTATTTTAGAGGGTATTTCACCATTTTAAAGTCAAAGACTCATGTTTCACTCAGTTGTAACTTTATCAAAATGTGTTACAGGTTTGTAACTTAAACTAAACTTAATGTTAATTTTCATGAACTGAAACTAGGGTATGTCCCTTTAATATTTCAGAATCTTCTTCTTTTTCTGAAGAGTATAATTTAGTATTGGTAACAAATATGTTACAGTAAGGACATAGACATATAGTAAAATGCTTACATCATGCACAATCAGTCCAGTAGGATCTTTCCTCATTTGTGAGCCCATTAGGCCAGTGCTCCACACATGGTATAACAAAGGTCATGGTATGTACTATCCTGTCTGGAATGATACATATAGAAGATCTCTTGCTGCTTATAAACAAGTTGCCTTTGGAGGGGCTGCATAGATCAAAATGTGTTGATGGTATTGTTAAATAAAACTTTTTTTAATTTCTTTCCATAACAAAATTGTACTAAAGAACAAAGCCATTTCAATTTGACTGTTTTATAAGAGGTGCTATCTTTGGCAAACTGAAGCATTTTAATAACATTACGGTATTTACAAAATTAACTTTGTCCGTCCGTCTGTCCGTCTATCCATCCATCCATCCATCCACACACCCACACACCCACACATCCACACATCCACACATCCACCCATCCATCCATCCATCCATCCATCTTTCCATCCATCCATCCATCCATCCATCCATCCATCCATCCATCCATCCATCCATCCATCCAGCTATCCACATTAACAAAATGACACTACTATGTAACTAAGCTAACTAATAAACACATAAACCAGCCATTTAGTTATGAGTCATCAAAAGTGATACACACCTTTTATAGTCAAGTGAAAATATTTTTGTTTGGCACCAAATAAGCATTTATGAGGGGAAAAAAATCAATGGGCAGAATAAACTGATTTTGAAATATTTGGCAATAGAACTACAATAACAATGATACATCGAACTTAGGCTCACCAAGGCAAAGTTTTTGATCACTTTGCATTGTTGAGTAAGGCCTACATGTAAATGTATATTTATTTTAAAATATTACTAGAAGTGAATATTCTATAACTATCTGTGATGCCATCCAATTATGTCATTCCAGGAACATTCAGTGACAGTTGCCAGGATGTTCGAGGAATTGTTTAGCTGGTTGCCATTAGCGACAGTGATTGACGATCAAGTTCTCGTTGTCCATGGCGGGGTGTCGGATCAAGTTGATCTAGAAGTTCTAGCAAAGCTCGACAGACATAAAGTATTCAGATTTATTCTTTATTCTTTCTCTTACAATATGCAGGGAACATTTTTTTTTCTTCAAAATTTGGATTAGCAATATTTCATCCTAGTGATTTTAACCGGCCTAGGTGGCATCGTGGTTAGGCCATCGGTCTACAGGCTGGTAGGTACTGGGTTTGAGTGAGTGCACCGCAAGACTCAATGGGTAGGTGTAAACCACTTGCACCGACCAGTGATCCATAACTGGTTCAACAAAGGCCATAGTTTGGGCTATCCTGCCTGTGGGAAGTGCAAATAAAAGATCCTTTGCTGTTAATCGACATAAGAGTAGCCAATGAAGTGGTGACAGCGGGTTTCCTCTCAAAATCTGTATGGTTCTTAACCATATGTCTGATGCCATATAATCGTAAATAAAATGTGTTGAGTGCGTTGTTAAATAAAACATTTCTTTCTTTCTTTCCTAGTGATTTTAGTATCACAAAATGCATTTCTGATATTTTTAAAAATGCACGTGCGTCTGAGAAGTAATAGCTATGGAGTCCAGTTTTAATAAATTTTAGAGGGTATTTCACTATTTTAAAGTCACAGACTCATGTTTTACTCAATTGTAACTTTATCCAAATGTGTTACAGGTTTGTAGATTGACAAAACTCTGTTAATTTTTACGGTCTGAAACTAGGGTATGTCCCTTTAATATTTTAAAATTATATAACGATCCCTGAAACTTGTGTAGCATTTCCTGAATATGGGAAAAAGATTTAGCAATAGAATGCTTACCCGAGGTGCAGTAGGATGTACAATTGATGTTAGGTGGACCACATGGATTATTTTCCTGTCCCAACCAGGTTAGTGGTTAGTGAGAGAAAAGAGGATCTAATGACCTTACACCTACCCCTTGAGCCCTTAAGAATTCACTCTGGGTTGGACCCCAAAAATTATTGCGGTCAATTCTTAGTAAAAATTACTTGAAATACCATTTGAAAGTTGATACTTGATTATTTCAGAAACTGTTTAGACTTTTGATCATACAACAATTTCACTATTAAATTAATTAATTATTATAAATTTGAGAAAATATTTTCGGAATGTTTTGTAAATGTTTAATTTTTGTCAAATATGAAGAAAGAAGGAGAAACATGTAATTTGTAAACCATGTTAATAATACATATACTTAACAATCAGTGTGATGACCAAGTTGGTTTTCACTTCAGCATGAGCTATTGCTCCTCAACTGGTTTAACAAAGGCTGTGGTATGTACTACCCTATTTGTGGGATGGTGCATATAAAAGATCCCCTGCTGCTAATCGGAAAGAGTAGCCCATGAAGTGGCGACAGCAGGTTTTCTCTATCAATATCTGTGTGGTTCTTAACCATATCTCCGACGCCATATAACTGTAAATAAAATGTGTTGAGTGTGTTGTTAAATAAAACATTTATCCTTTATTTCAGTATGTGTCCGTGATAAAGCCTCCATTCAATAATGACCTTCCTTCACTAGATGGTGTTCGCTACAAACTTAAGGATCTGGAAGAATGGAGACAGGTGATAGCTTACTCATGATTTCAATGACTCAATCCAAAATATAGTCCAGCGGGATGTAGTCCAGTGTTATAGCACTCGCCTGATGCACATGGTCTAAAATTGCTCCCCACCACTGGGCTAGTTTTCGTTCCAGCCAGTGCACCACAATTGGAATATCAAAAGCCATAATTGGGGCTATCTTGTCTTTAGGATGGTGCATATAAAAGACCCCTTGCTACTAATGGAAAAAATGTCCTGGGTTTTCTTTCTAAGACTAGCGGGCAGCATAGCCCAGTGGTACAGTGCCCGCCTGATGTGTGGTCGGTCTAGGATCAATCCCCGTCAGCTAACCACTGGTTTTTTTTCTCGACATAACCATATGTCTGACGCCGATATAACCTTAATTATAATGTGTTGAGTGCGTCGTTAAAACACCCCCAAAAAACAACAACTCTCTAAGACTATATTTCAAAATTATGAAATGTATGACATCCAGTAGCTGATGATTAATAAATCAGTGTGCTCTAGTGGTGTTGTTAAACAAAACAAACTAAAAACTGAAAACAAGTCCCAAAATAGTGTTTATTGAAAACAAATGTCCTAGCACACACATAAGAGTTTTCATAATTAAAACATTTTTATATAGGTAAATGTTAAATGTCGTACTGGTTCAGGATGCACCAAATCCTTAATAACAAAGTAACAGCTTGCAGTTGTAGCTCTGATTGGATTTGTCATGAGTATTTTTTAATATAGAAAATATCAACTGAGTCTATGTTAATCGGTATTTGTCGAGGCTCCAATCTACCGATTAACTAGATGAGGTTGATATTTTACATATTAAAAAACACAAGTAGCGAATTATATTTATCCTATAAGTTGACTGTTACTATAACACTTCTAAAATAACATTCTAATTACTTTTTTTTAGTAAATCACAGTACTAAAGTCACCAACATTGATAATATGACGTAATCACAATTAGCACAGATTAGTTTGACGTCAAGCATTTTAAACAAATCTTTAAAGACATTACGCTCGGGTACAAATGACCTATCCACAACAACAAATTACCGTACCTAGAGACCTTACAAACTTGCATAACCATTCATCGGTGTCCGCAGAACAAAATGCAGGGGGGGCAATGTTATCCTGAATTCAACGTGTGAAGTGTGCAGACATCTTTTTGCTAAGGAATTAACAGAACAAAATGTTAACAATTCTTCAGGTAGAAGACACACGATTGATCGAATGTCATGATATTTGGCGTGGAAGATAGTGTATTTTGTATTTTCCATGTAATTTTTTCAATTTTTGATTTTCCAGGGAGGGGCAAATGCCCCCCTTGCCCCTACCTGCGGACGCCCATGATACCATTATTAACCGGGTGAATAAAGTAAATTATCACATGGGGTTATGACATTGATATCATGGGTAAGTTATGGGATAAAATTTGTTATGACATTGTTTTTTGTACGAATACTATTCTCTTTGCCTTTAAAGTAATATGCTTTAGTTTAGGGTATTGTTGTTGATAAAAATGCAGTTGTTTGGCAAACATTTTCAAGGTTGCTAAGGCAACATAGAATAATATGTGTGGTCCAGATTACATAAGTCAGAAAAATTGGGGTAGGTGGGTAAACTCAAATCTTTTTCTGTTTTGAGTGAAATTATTTAGGGTAGGTACATTGTATAAGCATTGTATAAATAAAACAATAATTATTTTATATTAAGATATTAGTAGCAAAAGAGCAAGATTTTTCTAAAGTTTAATTATATTTAATATAATACTGTTAGAAATTAATAAATATATGATGTTAAATTTAGCCATAAGATTAATATAGATGTCTGTGTGATATAAAGCAAAATAATTAATCACACAAACAGTCTTTAAATGAAATGAAAAATATTTTATATCTATGTGTCAAGTTTGACATCCCACAATAAAATAAAGTTTAAACAAATTAATATTCAATTACAAAGAAAACAGATTGTCGCATGAATAAGCGAGTTTCCATGCTGTGCACCGATACGCTGTTTAATGTTTTAAACTTAAAGGACCTACAAAGTCTTGGCATTGTGTCAGAGATGCTAATGTTGTTGTTTTTTTCCAATGTTTTCAACTTTTATGTCCTACTGAGACATTCATGGGTTATTTTTTCAAAACACAGCTGTGATAATCGTCAAACAGAACAAAATTTAATTCTCATTTGAATTTTGTGCAAAAGTTAAACAAACAAAAAAATTTGTTGGTGATATTAATTTAGACTCAGTTAGTCTACAATTTAAACAAATTAAATTGTGGTGATTAATTTGCTTTAAAAGTTTTATGGTTGCACAGTTCTTCTAGGGACAGTTACATACTGTAAACCGTATTAATATTGCGACATGGTTTTTTTTGCGAATGTATACCTTAGTGCATGTTCGCGATGTGTAAATTTCGCGAAAGACCGTTGACAGCTAAAAAGAAGTGGATAAAGACAGCTCACTGTAATTGTTATAAAGATACTGCCTGTAAATAAATATTCTGTTATCCTACTTCAAGCAATTGTGCTTGGTACAGCGTCTATGGGGGGATTAGCCCCTACCCACCTCACCTGTCTTAGAATCACAACTCACGGCTTCAGTTGTTAACTGGTAACACCCGTTGGTAGATAAAACAATAAACGATTGGTCGCCATCGATTGAAGTTACCATCAAGGAGAGCTCGTGTATAGGCTGTGCCTGTTTTTCTTTATGGTTTGCTAGAAAATCGAGACATTACTTTAAGCACACTTCAAACTGGAAAATAGTGCGTGTGTATTAATTTCGCGACATAAGGTTGGACACGAATGACGCAAAATTTATACACACGCATTTTTTTCATGGTTTACAGTAATCAGAACCACAACTATTATTTTGTTTGGCCTAGCAAAAAGATTGTTTAAATCTCTTAACTGTCAGTGTGACAAACTGTTTATTGAAGGTAGATTAAATAAAAGATGCCACACATTGTATATGGTTGAAAATGGGAAGTGATTTTGTGCAGTGGAACCAGAAATAGATTTGAACAATTGTTTTGCAAATTGCATCCATTTTCGTGTACAGTTACAAATGGATCTGAAGTTGTTTTTTGGCTGTGGTGTTGGTAAACATTCATTCAACCTTTGCAACTGTCCATCACATTTAAATATATAGATTCACACAGCTTGAACATATCCATGGTGGCTTACTTCAAAATAATGTATTCCAGAAAATCATGCAAATGATATTTAACATCACTGGAAATTAATTTTTATGTGTTGTACATCACAGGTGCAGGATATTTTGTGGAGTGACCCGCGACCAATTAAAGGTTCGTGTCTCAACAAGTACAGGGGAGGGGGCTCCTACTTTGGCCCCGATGTTACGGAACGGTTCCTTGCCCGGAACAACCTGACACAGCTGATTCGCTCACATGAGTGTAAGATAGATGGATACGAGTATGTACATAACAATAAGGTGAGAATTCTGTCCTACTAATAATATAATTACTATTTATACCATTATATATATACAGTGAAACCCCTCAATACCAGACATCCATGGGACCAAGTAAAATGTACAGTTTTCAGAGGTGTCCGGTTTTCAAGGGTCTGCCTGGATGGAAATACCTTTCGTTTTCCATAAAATAGGGAAAGTGTTAAAGTGCTTTAAAACAAGAATATGTTGAGAAATGGTGCATTTATGAGCATTTAGAAAAATAAAAACATCCATGGGAGTAATGTTGAATAAAAAATACATTAATTATTTTGAGTTTATCATCGAGTGAGAGTTCAACACGGCGATGTTTAGCTGGACGTTCCATCATGTTGAAAATCGATATGAAAATTTAACATCTATTTGTAACTTAATAAAGACATCTAACCCAAACCTGAACTCCGCTAATGTTAACCATAATTACAACACAATCAATGTGTTTACAGTAGTTAACTCCATACCAAAGCTTGCGATCAGTCCTTTTAATTGTTTATTGTCAAGTTGCTAATCTTGCCTACTAAGCGGTGATTATACTGATAACAGCGATCTTGAGCATGCGCATATTGCACTAGCCATCGATGTTCACAGACAGGTGGGTGCCATATTGATTGGTATCGGTTTGATCGTCCAGTTTTCAGGGGTAGGATTTACACTTAGTTGACACACTGGGACCGAATTGTTTGTCCAGTGTTCAGTTTAGAGGGGTTTCCGGTTTAGAAGGGTAAAATATAGTGTTAAAAGATGTGTAAATCACAGGACCGCAGAAAACGTCTGGTGTTGAGGGGTTTCACTGTATATATATATATATATATTGATAATAATAATTAATGTCAATGTTAGGTTAGCTAGGTATTGAATTATTTACATGATGAATCATATTTGTAGAAAACATATTTAGGACCAAAGTAACATAGCAAAAAGTACTTTGGAGTGAAGACATGTTTTTTTTCTTTTCTTTTTTTCACTTTTTATACATATCCCATCATAGACCGCTTCTCCCTATACAAATGTGTTTGAACCTTAATTGACTGTAAGCACATTAAGCCAGTTGATTGATTGATTGATTGATTGATTGTAAGACAAAATATTTGCCCTGTATATCCTGCTTGAACCTTTCGTGACTGTGAGCATGAAAGTAAATTTAAAAAAAAAAATTGTATGCTGTTTTTGCTATATAATGTCTTACAGTTTTTTTTTATGCATATATTATATTTTTTGCAGGTATTAACGATATTCTCTGCTTCTAATTACTATGATTTTGGGAGTAACAAAGGAGCCTATGTCAAACTTCAAGGTCAGAATCTTAAGCATCATATTGTTCAGTACGTCTCCACAACAAACAGTGCTCAGAGGAAACTCACGTTCACACAAAGGTATTAACATCAATAATTATGGTTTTCTTAAAGTTATTTTATTCCTTGTATTCACTTACATTTCAAGCATGATGTCCAGAGCTATCGAAGATGTCTGTTTAAGACTCGGATAGAATGAATGAATGAACGAACAAACAAATGAATGAAACAATTAACATTAAAAAAGAAAATTTATTAAAGCGGCACTGTCTGGAATATTTTTATTATTTAAGCATATAGAACAGAAACTCCCAT
>JAECMU010170488.1:0-13375 GCA_016106625.1 Dracogyra subfuscus
ATAATTGTGATGTGTTTGTGGTTATACAGATGTAAGAACTGTTATGTCCAGTGGCTTAACCATGATACCACTGAGACCAGTACTGACGGTATAATTGTGATGTGTTTGTGTTTATACAGGTGTAAGAACCGTTATGTCCAGTGGCTTAACCATGATACCACTGAGGCCAGTACTGACGGTATAATTGTGATGTGTTTGTGTTTATACAGGTGCTGGATGAGGTGAAGATAAAGTGCGAGATTGACCGTGACCTGCTGATCCAGGTGGCCAGGACATCACTGAGGACCAAGGTGCACCAGGATCTCGCTGATCTACTTACTGAGGTAAGTTATCGTGCAGTAATCCTAAACAAGAAGTATTAGAAAATACTAGGAAGTCATTGGCTAATCGAAAGGTACAGTGTTACGGCTAGCTCCGAATGAGCAGAACATTTCAAAAAATTGTTCAACACCAAAAATTGCAGAAGCCTTCAGTTATTCAGTATTAATTATTATTAATCTTTAGAGTAGGTACAAGTTTATAAATACATGAAATAAAGTATTATTTTTTAAATTATTTTTAGATCAGCTAATGGTGATTAAAATTGGGAATTTTTTTTTGTTGAAAAAGTTGCGTTTACTTAGGGGCATTTGTGGTCAGTAGTCCAGTATTTATGTCCATTATTCCTGATAACAATTGTTTTCTGACCAGAATTTTTTTTAAACCCGAACGGCGATTCATATTGCAATATTTGGTGATTTTTGTTGTTGAAAAATCTATCAAATTAGCTGTCACAATCGGCTATCGATCCCTGGAAATGACCACAGCGTGTCGCCATTGTTGTCGATCGAAAATACTTGCGGAAAATATGAATTGGAAAATGCAGTGTACAGTATGTCAGTTGGCGTAACATTGGGCAAGATATTTCGCCTGCAGTAGTCAAATCCCTTGCTGTTAATTCAAAAGGGTAGTGCATGAAGTGGCATATAACCGTAAATAAAATGTGCTGAGAGTGTCATTAAATAAAACATATCCTTCCTTTTGTGTTAGGCTCTTGGTGTGGAATCTAAGATCTATGGTATTAATAGGCGTCAGTATTTGTATGAAATGGTTTTACTTTTTGTGGTCTCTTACCTGGGTATTTGAAAACATATTAATAATAATTAATATTTGTTTTGTGTAATCTATAGTTCTGAAATTTGTTTGAAAACCACTGATTTTAGTGTGAGAAATGCTTACCTTTTTATTAAAGTAATTCTGAACTACTGAAAAAATAATTTTGACCAGAAACACATTGGATTTGCCAACACTAATTAGTTAAACAAAAGTTGTATGTGTATTGTGCCAGGTAATGATAAAAATTGCTTTAAAATTGAGAATATGTTCCACAGCCTAATGGCTATGGTCCGAGGCTTTAACATCCCTGCTGTATTTCAGCATGTTGTGGATGCCGTTCTTGCGATTCGCAAGCCTAATGAAGCGATTGATCTACACATGGTGGAAATCATGGAGATGCAACACAAGACTGACATGGACACAATGTAAGTACAATTATTATTTTTTTAAAGACCAAAAAATCTTAATAATTGTACTGGTCTTTGGATAGATTTCCACAGATTAAACAATTGACATAATTTCAGTGATCTATCTTTTGCTTTGATTGTGAGAGATTTGATAATCAATCCAGTTCTAAATGTCCTGTGTGCTCTTTGGCAGACGTAGCTTATACAGCTGCAGGAAGTTTATACTCTTGTCAACTAAATGTTATAGTGACCATCTGCTATTTTTATACATAGTGTTTATTTTTAAGTTGTAATTTTCAGACTGGTTCGCGGCATTGTGATGGACCACGGCGCCCGCCACCCCGATATGAGGAAGAGGACGGAGGACGCGTACATTCTGACGTGTAACATCTCACTGGAATATGAGAAAACGTAAGACTTCCTATTGAAAAATGCTAACTAATCACTAGAATATGAGAAATAATTTATAACAATTTATGTTAATAAATGCTGCACAGAATCATTATTTTATGTTTAGTTGGTCTGTAAGATATTCTTTGAAAGAAATAACAATATTTTTTACATTGTTTTTTACAATGCCTGTAGCGTGTAATAATTTTTCAACACTAATTTTTATCTTTCAGTATACTGCTAACTTAGTCAAGCTTTATTGCTTGATGATTTGTTTCGAGTATTTCATTGAATTATGTGTTTTAATATTAAATGGTTGTTATGTCTCTTTGTTGTTTTAACTCTTGAATGATACGTTTTTAGTGAGGTGAACTCTGGTTTCTTCTACAAGAGTGCTACTGAAAGAGAGAAGCTGGTGGAGGCCGAGCGAAAGTTCATCGACGACCGAGTGAGAAAAATCATCACTCTCAAGAAGCAGGTGTGCAAGGGAACTGACAAAGGTTTTGTTGTCATCAACCAGAAGGGGGTCGATCCGCTGTCGCTGGACATGCTGGCCAAGGAAGGAATTGTAGCACTGCGACGGGCAAAGAGGCGCAACATGGAAAGGTAGACAATAGAATGGTTTTAAATGAAGTGTTTGTAAATACACGTTGAAATTAGGCTAACCTGGCTACATATTTCCGAAGCTGGTGTATCGCTACGGTATTCCCATCAGACTATAACATCATTACTTCACATGCCATAATAACGCCATAGCCTACAATGGTTTTACGATAGCTTAGTGCTAAGGTAGCTTTGATAATATGAGCCCTGGGCTATAGCTGGGCTTAAAAAATAATTTGCTTATTCCAATCTTTTTTTTCCCCCTATTTTTCAGTTACAATCAAGAGTTGAAATTTTATTCTCCAAATAATGTCTCATTTCAGACTGGGCCTTGCTTGTGGTGGAATGGCCTGTAACTCTGTTGATGATTTGATTCCGGAATACCTTGGTCATGCTGGTTTGGTTTATGAACAGGTTTTGGTAAGATTCTATCAGTATCGTTTCTCTGTTAACTAAAACTTAAATATATTGTTGTCTTTGATATTATTCATATACAGCAAGCTAAAACATGACTGGGGTTGGATGTCAAAAATATTACTTCTTACTATATCAGTGACTTGTTCCTTCTTGGGAAATATTTTGTTTTATTATTTTTAATCTTGTGCATTAAAATAGTCATATTATCATATTAATTTACAAATCACTCTTTCAGTTTTTTTGTAAGTTATCATTTGATGGGGGTGATGGGGCAATAATTTGTTTTTGTTTCAGATATCTTTGGTATTTTAAACATGAATGCTGAAATGATGAAAACAGGATCTAAAATGCATTGACATTGTGTATAACATCTGATAACTTTTGATAGGTATTGCATTGATTAGCAGTGATGATCAACAAACTTGAGTGTCACTGAATACAATTCGATTGCTTGTTTCAGGGTGAGAGCAAATACACGTTTGTTGAAGACTGTAAGAACCCTTTGTCTGTGACCATTCTGATAAAAGGGCCCAACAAGCATACCATCACTCAGATCAAGGACGCCATTCGCGACGGCCTCAGGGCAGTGAAAAACGCCATTGAAGATAGTAAGTGGCTTAATTACATCTGCTAGTATGAATATCGATCTTCGTGGGGTTTTCTTTAGTGTTTTTACAAATATGTATATTATGTATTTTAATGTATGTAAATTACAGAATAACTATCAAGCTGTGAGAAATAACATATTAACGTAATAAGCTTGTCCTTGTAATATTTTAGTTTGTTTATTTTATTTTGGTAAAAAATATTTCTTTTTTCGTTTTGTTTATATAATGAAATTTTTTGTCTATTTGATAGCTTTTTAAACATGTTTTCTGTTAACTTTTTAAAATGTTTTTGTCAATGTGATTAGTTTTATCTGATTAGCTTTATCTGATATTTTGTGTTATTTGATTATCTTTATCTGATATTTTGTGTATGTGTTATTATCTTTTTTTGATGATTTGTTTGTTTTACAGACTGTGTACTGCCTGGAGCAGGATCATTTGAAATCGCAGCTTACCAGGAACTGATGAAGTACAAAGACACTGTCAAGGGCAGAGCAAGATTAGGTACATTTCTTTCTTTTTTTCTCAGCAAGTTGTGGAGAAGAATGTGATTTGTTAGTTGACCTTTGTTTATGTAACATTAGTGCCTTTTGAAGGCAGCTTTTGTCAACCATTGCTCTCTGCTTTGTAAAAGACCTTGGTTATGTGGTGTCCTTATAGGTCAGGTAATAGATCACTAGTTGGTATCTGATAGCACAGATTACCATGTGTTAAAAACAGATGGAGGATCCCATGACAGGCGTGCACTACAACAGCTAAAAGTACTCATTATTTTATTTCCTTAGATTACTTGTATTTACCAACAATATTTGGATATGAAAGATTTTATATTTTATCTACATAAATTATTACCACTGTACATACATATATATGCAGAGTTAGTTTTAGTCAAACTAGCAATTTTCAAAATGTTTGGGTTTTTTAATGATAAACTTTACTTCTAGTATATTGTTTTCATTTGTCTTCAGGAATCCAGGCATTTGCAGAAGCATTGTTGATCATAGTGAAGGTTCTCGCTCAGAATTCAGGGTTGGATCCACAGGAGGCGATAGTGAAACTTCAGCAGGAGTACATCGGTCCATCTCAGGCTGTCGGCTTGGATATTAAAACTGGTACGTCTCACAGGACAAATGAACACAGTGATTTGAATCAGGCCAGCGGTTGTAGTAAATTATGCTTATTAATACAAAGTTAAATGTCCTGTCTAGAGGTTGCAACTGTTATATTGTAGACACCTACCAGCTGTAATTTACAGTGTGCTTGGGTGTTATTAAACAGATTCCTCCCTCCCAACATCTGACACCCTTTTGTTGAGGCATTCTAACAAATGGTGGTCCTACATTACTATGTTGTTATTGAAATGTTCAGTCACATTGTAATAAATCCTTACTTTGTAAACAACAGGATGTAGTTTGTTGTTAAGAGTGCTTACCTGAGGTCATAGGATCGATCTCCTCAACCAGAGTTTTTGTTTTCCTTGAGAATCCTGTCCCATTATTGGTTTGTCAAAGGTTGTGGTATGTGTTGTCTGTCTCAGGAATGATTAGCCTATGTGCAGTGCAAAATATTTGCCATGCATTGTCATTTTGTTTGAATGTCAATTACGTCATTTTAAATTCATGTGAACTGCCAGTGGGTTACATGGTGAACTGTTAAGCCTATTTTTTTAAATGATACATTTTAAAACTTAGGATTATCAGAATTTTATTCACATTGCTCAAAAATTTAAACATATATACTGTATCATGTCAAAATCAGTTGTTTTTAATACATTGTAAATGACGTACAAAACCATTAGTATTGGCTAACTTACCGGTTATTCAAATATAGTTCATTTACTTGAGTAGTCTGATATGTAGTGATAATCATGTGAACCAATATCCAGTTGTCTAAAATTTTGAAATATTCTGTATGAGGTATTTTTAGATGTTCACTATTCCTTTCGTATCCTCAGTTTGTAAAAGGAATAGTCTTTGAGATAATGTTAAAATTGTGGGTGTTTTATTGATACATTCTGTTTGTGCTGTGACAGGTGAAGCAATGGTTCCTGTTGATGCCGGAATACTAGACAACTATCGAGTCAAGAAACAACTTTTACATTCATGGTTAGTATGGATCTTCAAATTATGGAAGGTGCTGATTGTGTGATTATTGTAGATGCAGGTAAAATAAGACTGGTACATGGGCTTAAACACATGTTTATTATTACATTTTTGTATTCATTTTCATTTTATATACATTTTTGTTTGTTATGCTCTCTATTTTTGACGCAGAATAAATAAAAATTGTCATAGTAGCAGATTTTAAAAATTTCTCTTCTCAAAATGATGATTGCCTTCATGACCCCATGTTTAAAACAAGAAATCTGTTATTTTGAAGTTAGAAACGGTGCATTTTTGCGAGATGTGTACACATGCTTGTCTGTTATGTGAGTGTGTTTGAAATAAATGGATTTGTCCCAAGTATTTTTTAATATGAAAAATATCAACCAGAGTCTAGGTTAATCAGTATTTGTCGAAGCTTTGACGAGACAAATGCCATTTAACTGGATGAGGTTGATATTTCATATGTTAAAAAACATGAGTAGCGAATTCTATTTATCCTATCATACTTGTAAAATATAATTTTAATTAAACTTTCAATAAAGCACTACTAAAGTTGCCTCCATCGGTAATGACATGTTATAACGATTAGCGCAAATTAATTTGACGTCTCACATTTAACTAAATTTTATGAAAATGTTAAGCTCAGTTATACAGATCTTGTTTGCTTGGAATTTATAATGTAAACAAATGATACAGCAACACATTATTACCTAGAGACCTTGCAAATTTTCATATTATAAATTTGTATCACATTAACTTAGTTAGTACATAGAGGTTATTACCAGAGTGTTTTTCGGTATCGTCAATATCATATATTAGGAATAAAAATTGTATTATGCGAACCTCTGGCGAGCATAATATATTATTTTTATTCCTAATATATGATATTGACGATTCCGAAATATACGAGGGTAATAATCTCTATCATATAATCTCAAGCTTTATATAATGTGTTTTTGTAAACTGTTAATGCAACTTTAATTCCAGTCCGCCATTACTACATATTCAAATGACGTAAGAATATGTGGCGCGTTGTAGTTTTGAATGGAAATGACGTCAAACTCGAATGACGCCATTTTGGATGTCCTAGCATCAAAACAAATTAGGGCCTAACGTTTTTTGTTTTCTGAACGCTGGACAGCTTTCATTGTCAAATTGCCATTGAAATGTTTTTATTTAAGGAATATGAATGCATACGTCAGTTATGGAGTGTCAACAAAGTACGTTTGCTTAAATGTCAATAAACCTAGTACTGTAACCTCGATTAATTTACATCTAATTTGCAAAGTTATCAAATTGTTGAAGTGATCAAGGAAAATATCACATACTTTGATTGCACTGAAAATGTAAGATATTACATGATAAACTAAATTATCAGATGGATTTATGACATGGATATCACAGGTAAGTTTTAGGATAGATTGATTTACTACAATTGAACCTTGTCTGTATTTCAGTACTGTGATCGCAACCAACCTGCTACTAGTGGACGAGATTATGCGAGCTGGCATGTCATCACTCAAGGGAGATTAACAGAAAATCCGCTTCTTCGGTGTCCTTGTGAACCCAACTAACATTAAAGTCTGCATTTTGTTATTTTTCTATTCTGTTCATTAAGGATGGCCCATTGTGACACATGACACAAAGAAGTAGAACCATTTTGTGTGACTTGTCTGCTTGTTTCATATTTTCTTTCATTAAAACTTCTTTTCTGAAAAGGTGTTTTGTTCTCACTTTTACTAAGGGAAGTTGATTATAAATGTTTTATCGTGTATTACTCGATCAAGTATCGGTGTGGTTTTTTGAAAAGAGTCTGTTCATGTCAATTCACACTCTATTATGACATCTTTCAGATTTGGAGGAAAACATTCTAAAACTACATTTACATGCACAAATAAAAAGAAAAACTATCCCGGGTTTTAGCTGCAAATCTCAAGACTTCTCAAAATCTGTATTTCAGCACAGCACAACACCTTCAACGTCTTGACTCAATCTAGGGGTTTTCTTGACAGGATACATCCAATCTCGTCCCTACAAGCAGTGCACTCTAATGTCTTAACGAGGCCACTCATGTGGACATGTAGATCGTTCTTTAAAAACTGTTTAGACATTCGTTCAAGTGTCGAAATTACGTTCTTTTTTTAATATTAAATAGTCCGATCCTCTCTTCTTTCTCTTGTTTATTTTTGGATGTCCTAAAATGCTCCAACTTGTATAAATACTTGAGCACAGCAGTCAATTCTTTTTATTTTTGGCTTGTAACTTATTTTTTTTAAATTCTATTAACATTTTACTAATTGCTATTTTAAAAATTCTGCCCATTTTCAAATCTTCCACCCACCCCCTCCATCCCGAGTCGAGCCGCCAATCGAATAAAATTTTCTTTTTGGCCACCCACTAATCTAGCAACCAAATTTAATGAGTAGAATTTTCTGTATATATTCTATTTAATTTTTAGATGTAAATTTCAAAATTGTCCTCTTAATTTCTTTCTGCCCCAGACAAGCCTCTGAATTTCCAGAGACCGGTTCTGGGACGGATATGCTCTAAACTCCAGTGGTATATGGGCATTTAAAAATAATTCACATTCGTACTCCAGATTTTGTGTTCTTAATTTAACCTTGTGTAATCTTGTCTGTCCTTGAAAAAACACAAATGTTCAAGATGGCTATTTTGGCCCTAGCTTTCAGATTCTGCATTTGGATATGGTTTGTTTCTTTTATTTATTATGAACAGTTTTGGTAATCGAGAAATGTATACCAATCGTTTTATTTTTTAATTCCTTTTTTTGATGCATCATCACTGCACAGCACTGTCCTTTATAAAAATATTGCACCTGGAAAACTGCCCCAAAACAAATCTAATTATGGCGAGTTGTAATTGTTGGCTGTTGTAGTTATAAGTAATTTATCTTTTGTTTATAATATTTGAATGTTTATCATCTCCAGTAAACTATTAATGTTGAAATACCTCAGGAGCATAGTGGCTAAAGACCGCAGGTTTGTGTGAATGACCTACGAGTGAGTAAAATGCTGGATCAACAGCTGTGGGAATGGCAGTGATTGTTATTCGAGTCCAGTATAGGATAATCATCACAACAGCTGCTTTGAGATAAGCCAGACTGACTTTAAAACCAGTTCATCCTATCAATATACAAGTACACTGACAACAACTTGTATAATGAATTACCAAAAAACAAAAACATTTAAATAATGGGAATTTGTAGTGTTGGAACTGAAAAATTTATCCTATCGTTTGTCGTGCCTGGTTGTGGGATTTTGAAGGATGGCTCAGTAAAAATAGAATAACTTTGGGTGAGATAAAACCAGGACGTAGTCCTTTTGTAAAGCGCATGCTTGATGTGCGGTCTGTTATTGATCCCTGTTGGTGGGCCCATTGGGCTATTTCTTGTTGCAGCCAGTGCATCGGGACGTACATTTATATCAAAGGTCCTGATATGTGCTATTCTAGCTTGGATGGTGCATAAAAAAGATCCATTGCTACTAATGGACAAATGTGCTGGGTTTCATCTCTTCTGATTGTCAAAGTAAATAAATGTCTGACATCCAGTAGCTGATTATAAATAAGTCAATGTGCTCTTGTGCCATTAATAAAACCAACTTTTGGGGATGAGATTACCAATGTTAGGAAAACAACAAGACTTCAGTTTTCTATCTGTAGCTAGGGATCTATTATGTGCACCATCCCACAAACAGGATAGCACATCCATGGCCTTTGATATAGTAGTTGTGGTGCATTGGCTGAAACTAGAAATAATTTAAAATTTGATTATTTTTTTATTTTATTTTTTATTTTTGGGGGGGGGGGGGCATCTAAAATAAAATAAAATTGTTCTCTTGTCACTACCCTCAGCTACATACGCACATGGTTTGTCACGGTGGATATAATTTGTTTTTGTTTAACAACACTACTAACTCCTGTCACAGGCGGAGGGATCCGGCCAAGGCCGGTCCCTGCGACTGCGACAGGCGTACGTTACAACAGCTTGCTCTGAACGTGTACGTTAAAAATCTTAGGTTTAGGTTTAAGTTTAACAACACTACTTGAGCACCGTTTTATTAATCATTGGGTGGGTTGGGTTGAGGTGTAACATTAGAACGTTATACTATTTGATATGGAATAAAGTAAAAAGTTGTTTTGTGAGGGGAGTAGGGTTGGTGATCATTGCAAAATGCACTACATAAACATTTTACCTGTATATAGAAGTGAATCTAGTAGTGTTTTCATGAGAGTGCTTTAACAATACAAAAGAACAGCACGGTGGGCTCATCCAGGATTTTATGAGGGTGCGACACCACCATTCCGATATGGTTTGGAGCGTCAATCACACGAGGTGATTAGGTCTTGGGCCATTCAACTATTACGTAAAGCTCGAGAGGTTGAGTAGGTGTCGGTGTATTTAACAGCGTTATTTAACGCATTGTTTTATTCATAAACGGAGGTAGTTACATCTAGATGTATACACACACTAAGGTTAATAAATCGACTTAAAATGCATATCTGTCAAAGATAAATTCTGACAGTGGTAAAGCGTTCGCTTAATACTCGGTCGGTCAGGGATCGATCCCCTTTGTTGAATCCAATGGGCTATTTCTCGCTCTAGCCAGTGCACCACGACTGGTATATCAAAGGCCGTGATATGTGCTATCCTGTCTGTAGGCTGATGCATATAAAAGATCCCTTGCGGCTAATCGAAAAGAGTAGCCCATGAAGTTGTGACAGCGGGTTTCCACTCTAAATAACAGTGTGGTCCTTAACCGTATGTCTGACGCTATTTAACCATTAAATAAATTGTTGAGTGCGTCGTTAAATAAAACATTTCCTTTCCTTTCCTAAATTAAAAGAATGATATAATGTGTACATCAGTTCACTGTGTTGTCTGTTTTGTTTTCCTACATGTTTTTTTAAATTATAAATGGTGCATGATAGAAAGCGTAATGTCAAACGGTTTCCCATTAAACAACACATGTACCATTGATATAAATCTAATCTACTTACTGAAAACGATGGTAGAATAACCGCCACCATCTCCCTCCACCATGACTTCATTACTTCTTTGAGCTATTTTTTTCAGTATTGAATGGCCCAAATGTTGAGGGGGTTGGGGGGAGGGAGGGAGGGGATGGCTTTCTAAAGGTAAGAAAGTGCATTATCATCCATAGGACAAAAGCTTTTGGGATATGATATAAGACGGTAGGTCAGTCGACCACTGTTTGTAGAGCGTAAAGTAAAATAGTGTTGAGTAATTAATTCCTCAATGATAAAGCATTTTTGAACAAAAGATTTTTACCATGCACTATTTCACAAGTAAGTTATGTGTTAGAGACTTATATTACACGTTTACAGTCCACCACAACACCGGTTTTAAACTCTGGACAGTTGACGAGCTGCTGTATTAACTAATTCAGCAGAGTCGATCGGCCATCAGGCACAAGTCTTGAAGGTACTGAGTTCGTATCTTGGTACCGGCTCTCACCCAGAGCGAGTTTTAATGGCTCTATGGATATGTGCAAGACAACCACACCGACTTCTCTCTCACTAATCCTAACCACTTACAACTAATCCACGGTCCTGGACAAAACAGTCGCTTGGTGCACGGTCGGTCTAGGGTCGTTCCAGCCATTGTTCCACAACTGGTATAACAAACCAATCTGTGTGGTCCTTAACCATATGTCCGACGCTATAAATAAAACCGTAAATAAAATGTGTTGAGTGCGTCGTTAAATAAAACATTTCCTTTGACACTTTCTCGATCCTGAACTTCAGTGGATATAGTTTCATAGGCTAATACCTGTGATTTTTCGAGAAACAATATAATATGCATATATACTTAAGATATTTGAAGCCGTTGTAATAACGACGGTCGTATCTCTATACAATGCAGTCACGAATGCCTGCAATCATGAATCAGCCAAACAGCTGCATCTATATTATTCGACCAAGTAGGCAATATGTAATTCTAGACAGCAGTAAACCCATAAATAGCGACATACCACAGTTTAAAAAAAAAAAAAAAAAAATTTGCACTTGACAGGTTTTACATGTTACGTTAGACATAAAAAGGCCATTCAAAATTAACAGGCTTACCTCCTAAAGAACACGTACTAATAATGTCACCCTTGCATTTTTTTAAAGAAAGAAAGAAAAAAACTAGTGAAGTTTAAAAGTCAAAGCTCTAGTATTCATTAAGTTGAATGAACATTACATTTCGTAACATTAAATGTTGCAAAATAAATTTTCGTCGCATCCCGTCCCTAGCTGTTTTTATGCATCTATCAAATACGTTTTTCCATATAGTCTCTAGGATAACACATACCACAAACTTTGTCATACAGTACTAAGGTACATGCTCGCCAAATGGGTTCGATCCTTAGACCTCTCACTTGTCAGACGAGTGCTCTAGAGCTCTTCTGTTGAGTTTAATCTCGCCACTCCGACTTGTTAAAAATGAATAATCTTTGATAACAGTGAAAGGAAATTATAACATTTTAAAACAACACAGAGATTTTTCCTTATTTTAATTTAAAGATTATTATTATTTTTATAAGCAAAACCTATTTTTACATCGAATGTATTTAAACATTTCACTTTCCATTTGAACTTAAACTTACGTTATTTAATATTACCTCAGCAAATTTTAATGGTATATTGATCGAAAACGTTAGTGAAAATCTATAGTTTACGTGATCACATATGGCACATGTATACGTTTGTAATAATTAATTACCTTTTGAATGTATGTGGCTATGTAGAAGGGGAAGGGTTGAAAGGCAAAGGAATTAAGTGTGTGTGTGTGTGTGTGTGTGTGTGTGTGTGTGCGTGCGTGGGTGTTTGTGTGTGTGTTTGTGTGTGTGTGTTTGTGCGTGTGTGTTTGTGTGTGTGTTTGTGTGTGTGTGTTTGTAGGCCTATGTGTATGTTTGTGTATGTCTGTATTTGCGTGTGTCTGTGTGTGTGTTTGTGTGTGTATATGTGCGTCTCTCTCTCTCTCTCTCTCTCTCTCTCTCTCTCTCTCTCTCTCTCTCTCTCTCTCTCTGCGTGAGTGTTTGTGTGTGTGTGTTTGTAACAGTATGTGTGTGTTTGTGTGTGTGTGTTTGTGTGTGTGTGTATGTGTCTGTATGTGTGTGTATTTAAAGGGACTGTTGTGCGTTTTCAGTACAAAATGAACGACATCTAGTGGATGTCTAAAACGATATCATTTCTGAGTTAGAGTGGGTAAGGGTGAACAGAATGGTAAACAGTTTGGTTTTTACTAATTACAACATTAAAAATATAATAGGTTATAGGTGTTTAACGACACCACAAGAGCATATTGATTAATTGATCATCGGTTATTGGATGTCACACATTTGGTAATTCGAACACGCAGTTATCCGAGACAACCCGCTATATTTTCCTTAATGAAGCAAGGGATCTTTTATACGCACTTTTCCACAGACAGGAAAGCACATGTCACGGCCTTTGACCAGTTGTGGTGCACTGGTTAGAACGAGAAAAACACAATCAGTTGAATGAATTTGTTAAATCGAATTAGTTTTATAATATGGAATACCGACGTCGACATGCTAATTGCGTATCGTTATTTGTTCGTAACTGATTGATCTTGGTTGGTATATTAAGAGAGGAAACCCGCTGATACAAAATAGATTATGATTATCGAACAACAAAAATATTTTGGAAGTATTTTGTCACATAAGCCGACGTTTGATATGCCAATTGCACAACAATATAT
>JAECMU010170583.1:1662-13149 GCA_016106625.1 Dracogyra subfuscus
AAAAAAAAAAAAAAAAAAAAAAAAAAAAAAAAAAAAAAAAAAAAAACCCACCGAACTAGCATCAACAAACAATCAGAAAGCCAACCCCTTCCAAAAAAGAAAAGAAAAAAAGAGGAGCAACAAAAAAAAATAAAAAAAATAACAAAACAAAGAAAATAGAAAACAAAAACAACAACAACAAGACACACACAAACACACACACTCTCTTTCTCTCTCTCTCACTCACTCACTCACTCTCCCCCTCACTCGCACACACACACACACACACACACACACACACACACACACACACACACACTCTCTCTCNNCTCTCTCTCTCTCTCTCTCTCTCTCTCTCTCTCTCTCTCTCTCTCACCAAGTGTTCCCTAATTTCATTATCTCAGTATACAACATAAGCAATGCCGCTGGTATTCAAACACCCCACAAACACACCGCGTGTGTCCCACACGTAATGTATTGGTAGAACACTGTGTGTGGTCACAGATAATCAACGAGTGATGGGCGATTCTATAAGCAATCGTAATGGATTCTGTCTGAACCTCGGAGTAATAAACACAACCACTTCTTATTTAACCTATCTCAATTCATGGAGTTTGTTGGAAAAACCAAGTTCCCGATAACACCGTTTACTAATTATATACAACTGCACGCATGTTTATCCAGGCATTTTATTTTATTCTATTTATGTCGCACACATAATTTATGTTGTGCAATGTTTAAAATAATCCAATGTACCACGATAATTTTCGCCTTCCTTTCGTTCCGGACCTAGCTAGTGGCGTCGCCAGGAGCCATTTTCACAAAACATCGTAAAGCTAGTTTTGCACGTAAACGTAAATATACGACTAAACCACAGTTCTTATTACTATTATAGTACAACAAATATGGTTTTAAAGGCATACTGTCACAGACCACTGACCTATTTAATGGCCTAGCAAAACATTACCTGAACAAAGATTATTTGATCCCTAAATATACTTTATTCAACCATCTTCATAACCACCATATTCCATTTATTATTAATTTTTTTAAATTTAAATAATTGAATTATGGCAATGGACCATAATTCAAAAACTAAAATTGCCGATAGGGATGACACGGATTTCACTCTATCATGGTGATGCGATAGCTAGGTTTGGTTTCCAACAATTAATGTAAATTGTTGTTGTTGGGTTTTTTTTTGTTTTTTTTTGAGAAATAAGGTCCTTAAATCCTTAAATCCGTGACAGTATGCCTTTAACAACACAATACATATATTATTTTAAATATACGAATTTCACTTTCTTTCATTCTTACAACACTCTTATCTTCCACACATATGTGGGTCAACTAGGCTATTTCTCGCTATAGCCAGTGCACAACGACTGGTATATACCGTGGCATGTGCTATCCTGTCTGCTGGATGGTGTATATAAAATATCCTTTGATGATAATCGAAAAATTAGGTCCAGTTAACTCTCGGCATACTAACCTTCCAAAACTATGCGTAGCTCCCTATTTTTCTTTTTTGGTGGACCATTCAAAATTGCGTCTAATTTCCTTCTCAAAAACTGCGCACCCTTTCTTTTTGGCTTAATCCTACATGACATTCCAAATTCCATAGCACCATACCACCCTCCGCCTATTACCGGATACGGTCGGACTGCTGGTGCTCCCTTGCATCTGCCAGTACAGGCGGTCCCCCCTCCAACCTATCCCTTTTTTGTCATGGGCGGAGGAGCCGGTCCAGGACAGGCGTGGGCTACAACAGCTCGGTCCCAATGTGCACGTTAAACACTCTGAATTAATCCGACCTAATCGAAAAGAGTAGCTCATAAAGTGGCGACAGCGGGTTTCCACTCTTAATATATGCGCGGTCCTTAACCATATGTCTGGTGTCATATAACCGTAACATAAAATGTGTTTAGTGCGTCGTTCAATAAACCATTTCCTTCCTTCCTTCCTTCCCATCTTTCGTAGTGATTTGTTTTTTTTTGTTTTTTGTTTTGTTTAACGACGCACTCAACACATTATTAATACGGTTATATCGGCGTCGGACATATGGTTATGTCGAGAAAAAAACCCAGTGGTTAGCTGACGGGGATCGATCCTAGACCGACCGCGCATCAGGCGGGCACTGTACCACTGGGCTATGCTGCCCGCTCTTCCGTAATGAAGTAATTATCTGTGTTAAATAGATGACAAACTCATATAGACGTATGGCAGGTGTTACTGATAGACGCTAACACAAACTAACGATGTGCTTTGAAATTAGCTCCTGAACACTTAATTGATATAGGCACGTAAACACTCAAGTTGTTTTATTTAACGACACCACTATAGCACATTGATTTTTTATCTTATCAAACATATGACCATCCTGACACTGTTTTTAAGAGGAAACCCGCTGTTGTCACATAGGCTACTCTTTTACGACAGGCAATAAGGGATATTTTATTTGCGCTTCCCACAGGCAGGATAGCACAAACCATGGTCTTTGTTGAACCAGTTATAGATCACCGGTCGGTGCAAATGGTTTACACCTATCCGTTGAGCCTTGCGGGGAACTCACTCAGGGCTTGGAGTCGGTATCTGGATACGAATTCCTATGCCTGGACTGGGATCCGAACCCAGTACCTACCATCCTGTAGACCGATGGTCTAACCACGACGCCACTGAAACCGGTACACGTAAACAGAGTGACACAGAAAATAAAATTATGTTTTGCTGTACAAACCGTGCCTTTACGTTACATTAAAGGGACATTCTTGAGTTTGCTGCAATGTTGTTCTGATCGTCTTAATATTTGTAAGAAGCCGAAACTGGATTTTGTTTTCCGAAAAAATCTGTTTTAGGAAAACAAAATTAAAATTAACCTAGTACATATTAAAACGATCAGAAACACGTTTAATATATAGCCACTAATATTCGAAACAAGAAAATATTTAAATCGTAGAAATATTTTATTGGTCGATAACATCTTAAAACATTGCAGCAAACTTGGGAATGTCCCTTTAATGGGAAGGCAATGTTTTATTTAAAGTCACACTCAACACATTTTATTTACGGTTATAATAATTAAATAGATCAGCCATTATTTGATTCAGTGAACTCTGATTGGTTTTTCCTCATCCCAAACTGTTTTCCACGACTGTCATAACAAAGGTCGTGGTATGTGCTGTCGTGTCTGTGAGAATCAACATGTAAAAGATCCCTTGCTGCTAATGAGAAAATGTAGCGTGTTCCCTCTGTGACTATGTCAGAATTATCAAATGTTTGACATCCAATAGCCGATACTGAATTAATTAGTGTGCTCTAGTGGCGTTGTTAACCAGTGATGAACCACACTGTGTATATAATTATATGATGTGCATCAAAGATTCAGTTCACTGACATTGATAACCAAGACTTTCACACCTTGAACAATGGAACAAACCAAAAAACCTTGACCAATATCTTTTATTTTTTTAATGATTTGTTTAACGACGCACTCAACACATTATAAACACGGTTATATCGGCGTCGGACATATGATTATGTCGAGAAAAAACCCCAGTGGTTAGCTAGCGGGGATCGATCCTAGACCGACCGCGCATCAGGCGGGTACTGTACCACTGGGCTATGCTGCCCGCTCCTTGACCAATAATGAAGAAGGGAAGAAAACAACTGGAGAGTCATGGTGCTCATTTCAGAGATAACGGGTTGCGTCTATGACTATCCTAGTTCCTCAAAACAAATGTTTCAAGCTCAAGGCTACTTGACACAGTGGTACTAGATGAAATAAGAATGCATATATATTTTTGCCCAGATGAAACTAATTTGTTACAGTTCCGTTCCCCTTATTGTTGTTAATAAACCGAGCATTATCGGTTCAAATGCTGCTGGGACTGGACTGCTAAATTAATAATTAAACGAAGAATCCATATCTGGTATAATATTAACACAACAAACAACACATTCACCAAGCATCACAGGACCTATCAAAAGTTCGATACACCTAAACCGGAAGTTATTTGGTTTAGTACTTCCATAAATAATTCAGCCTCAAGTTTATGTCAGATGAGTCTAGAGTAGTTTTATGTATTGTAGGCATGGTGGGAAGATTCTAATTGTTTTCCACCTCTTTACCTTTTTTAAAATCGAGCTTTGTCTCAACAGCTGTCACAGAATTGCTCCCATTGATTACCAGGTCACGAGTACCACACATGACAAGTTCATAAAGCTGAAGGACTAAATCAATTCCTGTTCCGGCCACGGTAAGAGCTTCTAATAAAAGTGTTATATGTATGAGTAATGTCTCAACACGCCCAGGCATATGTCTTGCATTTCCTTATTTAACCAACCAACACCACCATCATCGTCATTACCACCACCACCACCACCATCATCATCATCATCATCATCATCACAACCATCTTCATCATCATCATTATCACCACCACCATCATTATCATCATCATCATCATCACAACCATCTTCGTCATCATCATCATCACCACCACCACCACCACCACACCATCATCATCACAACCATCTTTATTATCATCATCATCACAACCATCTTCATCATCATCACCATCATCATCATCACCACCACCACCACCACCACCACCATCATCACCACCACCACCATCATCACAATCATAACCACCATCATCATCATCAACATCTTTATCATCATCATCATCATCATCGTAGTGTACCTTGCGTGGTATTTGCATAAATAAGTAGTGGCACGTGCACGTAAAACAATGTTTGTTGGTACACCTCCAACTTTGGTACGAAAGTCTCGGATTTGTTAGAGGGGTAGGATTGACCAGTTTTACGATCAAAACAGCTGCTCTCTCTGTCTCTTTCTCTGTCTCTCTCTGTATCTCTCTCTTTCGCTCTCTCTCTCTCTCCGTCTCTCTCTCTCTCTCTCTCTCTCTCTCTCTCTCTCTCTCTCTCTCTCTCTCTCTCTCTCTCTCTCTCTCTCTCTCTCTCTCTCTCTCTCTCTCTCTCTCTCTCTCTCTCTCTCTCTCTCATGATGATATACATGGTTAAATAATATATATATTATAAATAATGGTAGACCGAGTCTTGCAATTGTTCAGTTAATTTTAGGTAATTAGGTCATACACTATTTTGCATACAACCATAGACAAAGTGCTCTCATTTTTATAGCTGGTGGGGGTGCTCGAATTTTGATAACAACATTTATTCGTATTAGGTTGCAAATGAAAAACAAAGCAGATTTACATGGATTACAACTAATATTATGGGTACAATTATTTAAAAAACAAAAAAAAACGTGTGAAAAGGTTTCAGGCCAGTTCATTTTGTTCGAATATCGCTATCGGTTTTTTTGACGAATTTAAGGATTTCCTCCAGCACCAGAGAGCAGTTGACATCCCCCCCCCCCCCCCCCCCCCCACCCCCCTTCCGCCCATGTATTGTATTGTCTTGTCTCGCACGTTTATGCGTACAACCTCCAGTTTTTCGTTTTAGTGTTTTAAACGCAGAACCTGAGGCGCACAACCTCAGTTCGACCAAGTGAAGAACATTTCGCAGTTGCTATTCCCAGATCATGTGTACTATTTAATACTGCCCGATAAACCCATCAGTAATACCTGACAAATTTAATCAAGGAACACTCGAGCCAGAACAGAGGTAATATTGATATTGCACTTTCAGATTGGTAAAATGAAATAATCGCATTTGGTACAAAAAATACATCCTATAAGTGGATCGATAAACCACTGGAGGGTTTTAATTACAAAGGTCTTTAAAAATTAGACATATTATGAAATGAGATCCCCGTTTCCGGGAAACTCGTCAGGTTTTGCTTCACGTTGACCAGCTTCAAGGAAGCGATTGTTAAAAAGGTAAAATTGATATTATTCCGCGTTAGTTGTTTCCCAGCCTCTGAGAAGAATCCGTTAAGTGGCAATTTAAAGACGCCGCTGTGGACAGACGCCATGACATAGTTGTAGTTTTCAGGTACTGTATTTTTATTTAAAGGGACATTCCCGAGTTTGCTGCATTGTAAGATATTTCGACTAATAAAATACTCATACGATTAAACTTACATATTAAATATATTTTCTTGTTCAGAATATCGATGTCTGAATATTTAATGTGTTTGTGGTCGTCTTAATATTTGTAAGAAGCCCAAACTGGATTTCGTCTTAAAATAATTTCGTAATTTATTTTTAATAAATAAAATGAAAATGAACTCAGTACAAATATTAGAACGACCGGAAACACGTTTAATATACAGCCACTAATATTCTAAATAAAAAAATATACTTAATATGTAAGTTTAATCGTAGAAATATTTTATTAATCGATAACATCTTAAAATAGTGCAGCAAACTCAGGAACGTCCCTTTAAAACTTTTAATTACAGTTATAGTGCGATAGTATTATTTTGTTATTTCGACATCTTTTTTATGTTTATCTATTTTAACATTATTCTTCTACTTTGGACATCTTTTATCTGTTATCTATTTTAACATTATTCTTCTACTTTGGACATCTTTTTTATGTTTATCTATTTTAACATTATTCTTTTTCTTTCGACAACGTTTATCTGTTTTCCCACGCACTGAACTATAGAAATGTTATTAATTTTGCATGAGACAATACTGAGTCGAAAATTAATATCGACTAATATTCGAGACGTCGGGGGCGGGACGTAATCCAGTGGTAAGCGTTCGCCTGATGCGCTGTCGATGTAGGATCGATCTTCGTTGGTGGATCATGACTGGTATATATATATAAAGAGAAAAAAAAGATAAATAGTTTTATTTAACGACGCACTCAACACATTTTATTTACGGTTATATGGCGTCAAACATGGTTATAAACCATACGGATAATGAGATAGGAAACCCGCTGTCGCCACTTCCATGGGCTACTCTTTTCGATTAGCAGCAAGGGATCTTTTACATGCACCATCCCACAGACAGGGTAACACTTACCACGACCTTTGTTACTCCAGTCGTGCGGTACTGGATGGCACGAGAAATAGTCCAATGGGCCCACCGACTGGGATCGATCCTAGAGCGACGGTGTGTCAGGCGAACGTTTTACCACTGAGCAACATCTCGCCCCTAGGATGTTCCAATGAAGAGACTGAAGCCCATAAATAGGTGGAAATGGGATGCATGTAGTTCTTCAATTAACGATAGTTATCTTAGGATTTAGGGGAGATATTAATTTCCGGATACATAGCCACTATCTCCTCCACTGGTGTTGCCTTGGCTAATACCACGGCTTTAAAGGTTGTTGGCCCGAGTCCGAAGAACGATGATTTTACATCCGACCATAGTTTCTCCACCCTACAATCCTATGCATTTATACCTCGGTGTCGTCGTGGTCAGGCCATTGGTCAACAGGCTGGTAGATACTGGGTTCGGATCTCAGTCGAGGCATGGGATTTTTTTAATCGGATACCGACTCCAAACCCTGAGTGAGAGCTCCGCAAGGCTCAGTGGGTAGGTGTAAATCATTTGCACCGACCAGTGATCCATAACTGGTTCAACAGAGGCCATGGTTTGTGCTATCCTGACTGTGGGAAGCACAAATTAAAAAGATCCCTTGCTGCTAATCGGAAAGAGTAGCCCATGAAGTGGCGACAGCGGGTTTCCTCTCACTATCTGTGTGGTCCTCAACCATATGTCTGACGTCATATTACCGTAAATAAAATGTGTTGAGTGTGTCGTTCTTTCTTTGATCGCATCAACATTTGATTACGGAGTTCACGTGAGCACATGTCGCGATCTGATTTCGTCCACGTTATTACAACCATCATTCCAATATATGTTAGTAATATTTTCTGTTTTTTGTTTTGTTCTTCTTTTTGTTTGTTTGTTGTTTTATTTTTTTTTCAACGAAACCACTTAAAGATACATTCCTGAGTTTCCTGCAATTTTAAAGATGTTATCAACTAACAGAGACATGTTTACGATTGTAATAACATAACAAATATATTTTTCTGCATAAAATATTAGTGGCTCTAATTCAAACATGTTTCTGATCGTTCTAATATTTGTACTTGGTTAAGTTTCATTTTATTTCCTAAAATATATTTTGTTTCGTACATATGAAATTATTTGAAGACAAATCCAGTTTGGGCGTCTTACAAATATTAAGACGACCAGAAACACATTGAATATACACACACTGATATTGTAAACAATGAATGAATGAATGAGTGAATGTTTAACGACACCCCAGCGCGAATAATACATCGGCTGTTGTGTGTCAAACTATGTTAATGCAAATAAATAAAGTGATGATCAACATCAATATAAAAATTCAAGATTGAAACAAAAACAGTGTAACGAACTGTGCAAAAATATAAATACAAATATCACAGAATTTTACGGATACTGAATTTTACTCTAAAACTTCAATTTGTGCTGTATTGGACACTACTGCACCATGGTGAGGTTACAGCACGCGCAGGGGATTCTAAACAAGACCATATATTTAATATGTAAGTTTATTGGACGGAAATATTTTACAATGCAGCAAACTCAGGAATGTCCCTTTAAACACATTGATTTATTAATCAGCAGTAATTGGATATCAATGATTTGGCGAAAAAGAAAGTAGCAATGGCCCAATGAGCCCACTAACAAGGATTGATCCTAGACCGACCGCGCGTCAGGCGAATGCTTTACAACTGGGCTACTTCACGCCACTTAAAATGGTTTGTGATGCGTTTGCTTTTTTTTTTTTTTGGTTTTTGTTTAACGACACACTCAACACATTATAATTACGGTTATATCGGCGTCGGACATATGGTTATGTCGAGAAAAAAACCCAGTGGTTAGCTGACGGGGATCGATCCTAGACCGACCGCGCATCAGGCGGGCACTGTACCACTGGGCTATGCTGCCCGCCCGTGATGCATTTGCAGAATGACAGTTAGGTTAAGCTTGGTTAATGTTCTGTTAATGTTTCTCTAACTCATGAATTGTTAAATAATGAATTACTTCCATATTTTGTATGGCTGTTAAACAAGTCGTATTGCATCAATTGAATACCCCTAGCCCCATGAATGTGACCCCAAGGGCAAGGTCAAGGTCAAGGTCATGTAGAATTTCAAGTCCTTCTAATTGTATTTATCTCTGATATATTTAACCAGCCTCGGTGGCGTCGTGGTTAGGCCATCGGTCTACAGGCTAGTGGGTACTGGGTTCGGATCCCAGTCGAGGCATGGGATTTTTTAATCCAGATACCGACTCCAAACCCTGAGTGAGAGCAAGGTTATGGTCATGTAGAATTTAAAGTCCTTCTGATTGCATTTAACTCTGACATATTTAGTGGATGGCATGGGTCGTGTTCACTAAGTCATAGTGTACGCCCAACCCCAGGAATGTGATCCTATGTGAAGGTCAAGGCCATTTAGAAGTAAATATTCAATTCGGTTAAAGTTTCCCTAATTGTGTTTATCCCTTAATCCCTTTACTGGCGGCCTTTCATATCTGGTGTGTTCGCAAGGTGAGTCTTTCACCTGTATACCCCTGCCTTATGAGGTCAAGGTCATTTGATATTTTGCTATAGTTTATGAAATTGCCTTTAATACTAAAACATGTGTTCAAGAATGTGATTACAGAACAAGGTACACATTTATATCCATCCATCCATCCATCCGTCCGTCCGTCCTTCCATCCATCCACCCATGCATCCATGCATCCATCCATGCATACATACATGCATGCATACATGCGCATACACACACACACACACAAACACACACCTCAGAACGTATCTCAGTGTAACATTTGTAGCCACTGTTGAATTCTTCACGCATTGTTAACACGAATATCTTCAATTACCACGGCTCACCTGTGACAGGTAATGTTAAACAGACATTCTTCTGTTTCTACATGCTATTTGCCGCCTGTTGACCGTTCTAGTCGACAGGTATGTTATATCTCGTGGTTTGTGTACGTGTTGTATATAACACGAATACCACCAGTCTCTAGCTGCTAATAGGCAATGGTTTATGCGGTGGCATCGGGTTTCCTCTCTATCTTTAAGAGCAAGGTTCGACACAAAAGTAAAGTTTGTTTTATGTAACGACGCCACAAAAGCACATTGAATTTTTTGTTTTATCTTATACGGCCATTCTGACACTGTTCTTTTTTAGAGGAAACCCGCTGTCGCCACATAGGCTACTCTTTTACAATAGGCAGCAAGGAATCTTTTGTTTGCGCTTCCCACAGGCAGGATAACACAAAACATGACCTTTATTAGACCAGTTATGGATCACTGGTCGGTGCAAGTGGTTTACACCTACCTATTGAGCCTTGCGGAGCACTCACTCGGGGTTTGGAGTCGGTATCTGGATTCAAAATCCCATACCTTGACTGGGATCCGAACCCAGTACCTACCAGCCACCGAGGCCAATAGGGTTCGACAAACTATTGGTCCCGGCTAGTAATGTCTTCGTCTGGGCTAGAAGAAATTATCAACTGTATTAGTATAATACGCAGCGCACTGGCCAGAGCTTCTGTGAGGGTTGGTGGAAATTATCAACTGTATTACAATAATACATAGGGCACTAGCCAAAGCTTCCGTGAGAGCAAGTGAAAATTATCAACTGTAACACTATAATAAATTGGGCGCTAGCGAAAGCTTCTGTGAGGGCTAGTGGAAATTATCAACTATAATACTATGATACATAGGGCACTAGCCAAAGCTTCTGTGAGAGCTAGTAGAATTTATCAACTGTAATACTATGATACACAGGGCACTAGCCAAAGCTTCCGTGAGAGCAAGTGAAAATTATCAACTGTAACACTATAATAAACTGGGCGCTAGCCAAAGCTTCTGTGAGGGCTAGTGGAAATTATCAACTGTATTACTATAATACATAGGACACTAGCCAAAGCTTCTGTGAGGGCTAGTGGAAATTATTAACTGTAACACTATAATAAAATGGGCACTAGCCAAAGCTTCTATGAGAGCTAGTGGAAATTATCGGCTGAAATACTATGATACACAGGACACTAGCCAAAGCCTCTGTTAGTGCTAGTGGAAATTTTGGGAAGCGCAAATCGGAAAGAGTAGCGAGTTTCCTCTCAAAATCTATGTGTTCTTAACACTATGTCTGACGCCATATAACCGTAAATACAATGTGTTGAGTGCGTCGTTAATAAAGCATTTCTTTTAATTCGTATGTTACTACGACAGACAACCAATAAAAGTCATGATGCAGTTGTGTCTGATATGTTTACTTCTCGTCTGGTATTCATGAATTATCAATAGGCCTACACCTAATATTATCACCACGGAAAACAAATATAGAAAACCATTAGATCGGTTAACAGCACATATATATAGATTGGAAAGAAATATATCTGTTACAAATATCACAGCTCAATGCTAAGCGAACTTATTTGTAAACTTTCAAAACGAACTAATTGTCGTGTGCTGTAGTCGCCATTCTTACGGTGAAATTTTACTAGCATCTGTCAGCCCTATACTCTGGTGAGGAACACCAACACACAT
>JAECMU010170612.1:0-15655 GCA_016106625.1 Dracogyra subfuscus
TGAAGATTTATAAATGGCTACAACTATCAAAATGAAAAGCAGCCAATATATGTGCATGAATATAACAACAAAACGCTAGATTTTATAGCCGTTTTCGGTATGGGTATACACAAACATTTCTCATCAAACAAGTTGCATAAAGATGTATACCTTGAAACATATATCCATTTTACTGTAGATACATTGGCTTAACTAAGACACATTAAAATACTGACAAAGAATCCATAATTTATATACTGGATAACTTGACAAGTGACTTTTGGTAGAAATCTGCTCGAAATTTCAGAGGTAGGGTTTCTTTTCTAGTGTATTTGTGTTTATATAATGTCTGTTTGGTCAAGTGTTTATATGTGTTGGAAAGGGCTTTCATGTAGCTATCCAATGGTACCAAAACTATCATAGTATCTTAAATGAGAATGGAGAAAAGGACCATTAAGTGTCCTTGCGCTAATGAAAAAGTATTGTGTAAAATGAGTGGGGGTACCCCAATAAAAGAGGCTAAAACGTAATTTTGCCCCCTAGTTGGCACGATCAACAGGCAGATCCTTCAACTAGAAGGTCTCAGCAACACAAAAATACCACTCATATAAATTCCCCTTCCAGGTGACACCCCGCCCCCATCTACGCCCAGACTATAGTAGGTGGTTACAAGTGCCTCTTAACAATGCCAGAAAGTAGCTATCGAACACTCCCCGAAGTGGTCAGACTAAGCCCACAGCTAAAAGCTGATGGGGAATGGCAGGTGTGTGGCACAGATAGCCACACGAGACAAGCACCTGTCACGGTTGGAGAGACAAGGACTGGGATGTGGAGGTGGACAGCGAAAGAAGTTGAAAGATAGGAGGAGTTGCCAGATCGGGAAGAAGTGAGATGGAATTCAAAGGAGAGAAAGGAAAGGGGGCAGTGGGATAAAAAAAAACCCCACAAAAAAAACAACAAAACAAAACAACACCACACCACCTTCGTGTCGTTTATAACACAACAATTACAAACATTACAGATTTATCATAATCTACAATCAATCCCAAAGTCATAAGTGCCGATAAAATCGAGAAATTGATCCATTTCTTTACAAACCATGACGTTTTCACATTCGCAACTAACAACAAACAAGAACACGCATATGAGTGCGCATGTGCTGAGAGTAAGATAAGCGGCAAACCTAACTTTTTTTCAATTAAAAAATGACGGATCATTTTCTGCACCAATCAACAACAACAACAACAACAACAACAACAAAATCACACTGATAGCTCGGCAAGTATCTTAGGCATTAACTGGCTAGCGAACTGGGATTATTGCGCCTCCTGTCAAAATTCTTGACACAGGGAATCGCTTCGAGTCTCTGATTTTAGCAGGAAATCACCAAGCTTTTCCATTAGGAATGAAATCAAAACGATTGAAAACCATGGAAAATGATGGTGGAAAAATCAATTTAAACAATATTACAAAAATATTTTCGGGTAGAATTTTTTTAAACTTCCATATTCTGAGCGAACTGGCTAGCGACCATCGTTTTATTAAAATAAAAATGGTGTTGACAGGGAAAAAGCCAATGTCAAAAGGATTGAATTTAATTAGGTCAGCGCTCAGTGAGCAAACTTCTTGAAATGTTGTAGTCCTTGTAAAAAAAACCCTGTTAGGTACTTAAGTACCTGTAGTTAATGGGGTGGGGCCAAATGGTTTGGGTTGAGAAGACAATCTTCATTAAAGACTGGAATTTTCCTCTTGTTGACTGGTTCAGGGGGTGCTTTAACGTTTCTGGGTCGAGCAAAAAGTCTTGTTTTACAGGGGCTTTTGTTTTCTTTTCTCCAAAGTTTGGGTGTTGAGGTTGTTTGGTGTTTTTATTTAACATTCATAAAACCTTCGTTGTTATCTGTCTTAGCAGTGAACTGTTGAATAGGCCCCGAGACAATACATGGATCGTCGTCCCAGATGCCATACGCAACCATGCTAACATCTGGTTTATCGTTGTTATGTTTCGGTTCGGCGATATCGGTTTGTTCTGATTCCAAGTTGTCTTTTGTTGTAAACGATTCGGCATTCTTCGTACCTGGTGAATGCCGAATGGTTTGTTTACTTGTCGGTGACCGCGTTGATCGAGCTTCGTCGTTTTTATTTTTAAATGGGGGACTCTTCTGGATGTTATTCTGTTTGAAATCACCAAGCTTTTCCATTAGGAATGAAATCAAAACGATTGAAAACCATGGAAAATGATGGTGGAAAAATCAATTTAAACAATATAACCATAAAAAGGACGTCCCTCGAGTTGTCCTAGAACTGGGGCAACCCGGATAACTGATCGCCCCTGTAACTAGCAATGGTGTCCACCCAAGGGGGTGGTGTGGGGATGGCGATATCGTGTCGTAGTAGATAGAGAGATCCGGTTCGAGGTTGTATGTAGAATGCCGACGGTATGCGTTAATGCCTCGAATTTTTTTAAATCAAATTTCGATGGTATCGGGGTGTCACAGCCCTGTCTCGAGGGGAGGGAGGTGTCTAGGGGTTGTTTTTGTGGTTTGGTTTTCGTGGTATATACACACGTTAAAAGAGTTATTCACTATATACTGTATATAGATGTATTTATATTTATGTTATTACTAATGCTGATAAGATGTAAATCTTAAGGCAATAAAGAACTTGAACTTGAACTTGAACTATAACAAATGTTTTTACTGGTTGTTATTTGTATCAGCTATTCGGCGCAAAGATAGACGTGTTTGTGCCTCAACCGGTTTGGCGACTTCAGTGAAATAGACACTTGCCATTGAGCTCAGCGGATTTTGTTAAATCAGCAAGGTTTCGCACACGCCTGTCACGTGCTTAACCTTTGACATTGCCAGTGACTAAGTCCGGGCCAGGAGGAGGAAAGGGGTAAGTTTGCGGGGGAGGAATTTTGAATAAAAATTTAATTAAAATGAGCTGATTCATCCTACTCATGTCTGAACAAAAAACAAAAAAAGTTAAAGTGCTGGGTCTAAAAGGTTTTAAGGTGATTTGAGCAATTTAGACAGGCTATCAAAATGAAGTGCATCAGACTGTTTACAAAATGAAGTACATGAAGTACAAACAATATAAATACAATAAACATAAAAGATTGAATGCCAGCCAAATTTGTTCAAGTCCGACTAGGCCCGAAAAAGGAGATTACCTGTCCTATGAGAGGTTGGCAGCGGATCTCATGGCAAGGTGAGGGGGTGATCGACTCGGAATCTCGGGAGAACCTTAGCTTGGTCGATGTAACAACCCGGAGTGATTGCTGGATAGTCTTCTGGCAGTATCATCTTGATGATACGATGGATGATTGTGTTATCCATGTCTGATCGCAGCAATCCATGTCGATACACCCCGTTCCGCTGTGATGGGTACCAAGTGTCCTTGGGTTCTTAAATCTGCATCTGGCACCGCCGCTCCTGATCTGATGATAGTGGTCACAAAATTGTCTCCTTGTAAGGACCTAGTTGTGAGAGGTGGGTATATTCCCCCCCCTAACAGACGTGTCGTATCCTTAGACGCAGGAGGGACCGCCCCTGGTGGTTAAACTTCCGGGTTTGCTCCCCCAACCCTTGAACAGCCTTGAATGGCTGTCTTCTCTTCCTTGTAGATCGCATCGCTGCTATTATTGAAACTCAAGAGGGTAAATTAGGGTGGTGGCGAGACTACCGGCTGACATTGCTACTGATTTGTTTATATATTTTTCAAGTGGAAACATAACCATTCATGAGATTTTATGCAACAAATTTGGATTAAAACGACGGAAATTGAGGGTATGTATAGAAACATAAATGTGTTTTATCGTTAAATTATAATTTATTTATATACTTTCTTAGAATGACGTTCATAAGGAATGTCGAGCCCAATATTTTTGTAAAATAAAATTGATGTGTACAATGATAGGCTGTTGATAGTGTTAAGGAAGGAAATGTTTTATTTAACGATGTACTCAACACATTTATTTACGGTTATATGGTGTCGGGACATATGGTTAAGGACCACACAGGTACTGAGTGAAGAAACCCGCTGTTGCCACTCCAGAGCCTATTCTTTTCGATTAACAGCAAGGGATCTTTTATATGCACTATCCCACAGCCAGGATAGTACATACCCCGGTCTTTGATACACCAGTTGAAGCACTGGCTGGAACGAGAAATAGCCCAATGGATCCACCGACGGGGATCGATCCCACACCAACCGCGCATCAAGCGAACGCTTTCCCACTGAGCTACGTTCCGCACCTATTGTTAATAATAATTTTACAAGAAACTTAGAAAGGATCTTTTCTACAAGATATTAAATATTATGGCCGGAGTTATAGACAGGGTGTGGTGGAGAATCTAATCTTATTACATATTACATATTACTGTATTAGGGTTGAGTGCAGGGGTGGTTTTGGGGAGTGGTGATACATTTTTCCGCCAAGCCTGACTCGACCCATCCCACCATCAACTTTCATCGCCACAATCAAGACCCCCTTGCCTGAATAAATTTCTGCACACACCTTTGGCCAGGTCTCGCCTCCCCCCACCCAACCCCCCCCCCCAAAAAAAAAAAGAAGAAAAAAAGAAAGAAGAAGAAGCAGAAGAAGATAAGACAAGTGATGTCAAAATTGTTCAAATCTTTTAAAGGAAATGTGCATTGAATGGGAATAATAAGCATACAAAACACTACTTAAAATTAACTATATAACATTTAAATGTCTTTTGTGTTCATTATATTTTTCATGTACATGCATGCACAGTTGAATGTGAATGCATTGGTAAGGTGCCAGGGAAGAGGTATAATGAAATGGGAATATTTCAATACAATATATCGATTTATGACGTCTGTATTGCGACACATACTGGCTAATTCCCTTTTCTGTTTTGCTTAAAATTAATTGTGAGGTACTACAAACATTAGGACGACCAAAAACACATTGGATTTAAAAAACAAAAGTATATACATACCTTAGGCATCAGAAGTGTGGGAGAAAAGCCAGGGGGACACTGGTCCCTTTGACTGAAAATAATGCATTGCCCTCTTCCCCCATTTGAAAATAAAATAATGTATAAATGGCCTCGTCCCAACCCCAGTTAATGGCATCTTTAAATGCACATGTATAGTTGAATGTGAATGCATCGGTTAGGTGCCCGTTTTGATTGCTCAAAATCAAACTGCACTGACCAGTTTCACTTGTGTACTTGACAACCAATGACGTACATTATCCTTGTCCTAGCAGATTTTCCAATACTGACAGGATAACACATACCACTGCCTTTGATATATCAGTCATGGTGCACTGGTTGGAAAGTAAAATCGCCCAAATGGGCCCACTAATGGGGATCGATCGTCGACAGACCCCACACCAAACAAGCACTTTATTACTACATCCATCGCATCATGATTTGCTGTATATGCAAATTATAGAGATCAGTTGACAATTCTAAAATGTTAAACAGTAGACGCTACGTATACGTGTACATATTATCAGTTATTTAATTGATAGCAACCGGCCTCGGTGGCGTCTACAGGCTGGTAGGTAACTGGGTTAAGATCCCAGTCGAGGCATGGAATGTTTAATCCAGATACCGATTCCAAACCCTGAGTGAGTGCTCCGCAAGGCTCAGTGGTTAGGTGTAAACCACTTGCAACAACCAGTGATCCATAAATGGTTCAACAAAGACCATGGTTTGTGCTATCCTGCCTGTGGGAAGAGCAAATAAAAGATCCCTTACTGCTAATCGAGATGAAGTGGCGGCAGCGGGTTTCCTCTCAAAATCTGTGTGGTCCTTAACGATATGTCTGACGCCATAGAACCGTAAATAAAATGTGTTGAGTGCGTCGTTAAATAAAACATTTCTTTCTTTAACTGATAGCAAAATATGTGTGTGTGTGTGTGTGTGTGTGTGTGTGTGTGTGTGTAAGTGCGTGCTGATGTGTCATTAAACAAATATCATATCCTGGTACATGGATGGTTAAATACACGCATATATTTGCATGTACCTATATATATACACATGTATGTACTAGGTTCAAAATAGGAAGTAAAATATGGCCTGCTAGTGTTTTAAATTGCACCAAATCTAAGATGATAAAACTTTGTGCCCCAAAATAAGTATAGCCCAAATAAACATACCCAAATTAAGTACTTGAAAACATGCTGACCTCAAAACATTTCATCTCAACTAAAATGTTATTATTGAGAATTAGATTAAAATATAACTTGTAATGCATTTCTAAATATCTACCCCCTTCAGCAGTTGTCGTGGTTAAGCCATCGGACATAAGGTTGGTGGGTACTGGGTTCGCAACCAGCTACCGGCTCCCACCTAGAGTGAGTTTTAAAACCACTACACCCTCTTCTCTCTCACTAACCACTAATAACTAATCCACTGTTCTGGACAGACAGCCTAGATAGCTGAGGTGTTTGCCCAGGACAGCGTGCTTGAACCTTAATTGGATATAAGCACGAATATAAGTTGAAATCAAATGTTAATAAAATGATTGTGTTAAAAGCGACCTTGCTGTAAATACCGTGAACAGATAAGAAATAAAAATAAACCCTGTTGTGCCCAATTAGTGAGATATAAAGCCCAGCCTGCTGGTATTTTGGTTAAATAGCAGGCCAAAAGAAATATTATATCCTTCCACCGGCCTCGGTGGTGTGGTTTTGCGAACGGACATACGGCTGGCAGTTACTGGGTTTTCATCCCAAAACCGGTTCCCACCTTTTACATACATGTATATCTTGAACAATTACCTAATGCGATTTTTGAATGGCTGTAACAGGGCTATACGGGTATACAGGTAATATCTTTCACACCTGCTAAGTCTTAAAAATAAACTGCTTTTCAATGTGTGCCAGCCGCTTTTCATAATAAGGTGCCTATTCAGTATGCTGTTGCCTGCTGAAGCATGCATGCAGTGAAGCATATACACAAGGGCAATATCGATGTCAGTACACTGTATCTCATTGTTGATCAATTCTAAAACCTACATCAATTGTATATTATCTTTCCAAAGTATAACAAATATAATCAATTACAGAAAGAAAGAAATGTTTTATTTAACGACGCACTCAACACATTGTATTTACGGTTATGGGCTACTCATGGGCTACTCTTTTCAATTAGCAGCAAGGGATCTTTTATATGCACCATCCCACAGACAGTATAGTACATATCACGGCCTATGCTATACCAGTCGTTTATAATCATTTAATTTACAAGTTATACAGTATATAGTTTAGAGGGCTACATTTTAGAATTTAGAAACTTCGGGACCATGAAACTTGGTTAGTTTTGACATAATTCTAATTAGTTCAGGGTCCAGTTTAGACATGTTTCACTATACTTGTATTTATTATTACACATATAGTTAAAATTATTTTGGTACATATCAAAGTGATACGTCCTACTAAAATATCAAGTGGGACGTAACACTTTTATTAACGTCAAGCGATGACGTCATCGATTGACGTGCTACAAAATGACGAAACGAGATGAGTGAAATAAATTAAGATCGATTATGGGTAATAAATAGGATATTAAACTCGCTATAATTTTGTATCATGTTAATGTCCCTCGTGAAATAATGTTCATTGTCACTCGCTAAAGCTCGTAACAACTGAAAATTATTTCACTCGGGACATAAACATGATACGAAATGGAAGCACATTTAATATCCTTTAAAAAAGTCATATTTTAACAAATGTAGAGTGTTCTCCAACTCCCTAATCAGATTGGCGCTCCACCATGCTTGTGTTACGTAACGCCATCGTCGGTCCTGTGTGTCAAATATTATCTCTCCATGACTGTAGTATGCGAATGCGCATGTACCTTTAAATCTAAACTTTTGAAAAATACCCACCAAAGATATGCACCCCACTGACCCTGCACTGGGCAACAAATCAATGGCACAGTAAATATGATGGTGTATTAAAGTTCTAAGAAGACCTCTGACGCCAGAATTGTGTGTACAAATAATGCTGATTTCAGATATAAGTAAAATATTAAATCTGAAGATTGTTGTAATATACATTTAACTAACATTTTCCATTGTTAGAAGACACTCTTTATAAAAAATTTAACAGTAAAAGAAGCAATATACTGGAGGATTTATGTGAGAAATGTCGGAGTCACTACTTCATTACTTGTACACACTCTTCTGACCTCGGAGGTCTTCTTAGAACTTTAATGCACCGTCATATTTACTGTGTAAACCAAACTATTCAGTTGTTTTTCTTTGAATTACTGTTTAGTTAAATATATACATACATACATGTATGCATTGAGGACAAACTGCCATCATCTTGTTTAAACATATAAAATTCATAAAGATAAAGTTTGAATGAAATATGTGTTTGTGTTATATAACAATTTATAATGCACACTGTAGCATGGTATTAAATTAAAGTTACATTTTAGATTAGTAGATTTAATAGTTGGGGTTCATGTACTTTCATGTATATGTAGTGTTTCATTAGCTACAAGGATATAATAAATATGGCTGCTGATGCGTGCATGTTTATGGCTAGTATAATTTTTGTAGTACAAAATAACTGAAATACGTATGTTTTCCATAATACGTAACATGTATATTTTTTATGAATGTATTCATTAGTGATCCAAGGAACATATAATTACAAGACTTCTAGATTATGGTAGCCCCACTCGCATAGCTAGTGATATTCAATGTTGGGCTATTAATAACTACTATTGCCATGCCCGACGGCTAGTGAAACCACATGCTTCATTTAAGTCTGTTTTATAAATATGAATATCTTGCCACCACCCTTACTCTCAGTCTTAGTGTACTATATCACTCTTTAGGTGACGTATCTGATTATTACTATTAATAAAATTGTAGTAACTTAAAATAGGGCTAGTTAATTTTTAATCGTGGCTAGTAAATGTTTTAAGCACTGATCCTATGACTAGTGGATTTTAAAAAAATTCTGGAATCGGTGAATTATAAAGCAGGAACTCTTTATTATACTTGGTTGTACTCAATCATGAAATCAATTTGTCAAATGGTTCAAGCATGTAATGCAAGCAGAATATCACCAGTCAGTTCTTTCATTTTTGTTCTGGACAATGTCCATACAAATACTTGAAGATGAGTTGTTGTTAGACAATAATAGAACTATAGGCACCAACAATTTAAAAGTTAAATAATATTGTTTTAGACAACAATAGAACTATAGGCACCAACAATTTAAAAGTTAAATAATATTGTTTTAGACAATAATAGAACTATAGGCACCAACAATTTAAAAGTTAAATAATATTGTTTTAGACAATAATAGAACTATAGGCACCAACAATTTAAAAGTTAAATAATATTATTTTGTTTAATTTTCTTGCTTGACACAACCACAGCACATTGATTTATTATTTATTGGATGTCAAACATTTGGTTATTTTGACATAGTCTTAGAGAGGAAACCCACTACATGTTGCCAATGGTAGCAAATGATATTTTTATAAGCACCATTCCACAGACAGGATAACACATACCACGGCCTTTGTCATGGTGCATTTGCTGTCACGTGAAATAGCCCAATGGGCCCGCCGACGGTGATCGATCCTATACTGACCACACATCAACCGAGCATTGAAAAATAAAAAATAAATGACATATATTTATTGAAGAAACATGCATACAGTGTATTTTATGGAATTGGTTAAATAACCTTTTTAAAATTACAGTATTTTTGTTGCAGACGTTCATCTACCAGCGACCGAGTTCTAACGCTAAGTCATGGCGTTGCCGCAGTCAGCACTCTTTGTGCTGGTTGTCGCATATTTCTTTGATCCCAGCAGTCAACAAATATACAGTAAGTATATGTGCATTTAGCATCAAATACTGCATGCTTGTCCGTTCTCAAGTTCTTTAGTAAAATAACAAAAAGAAGGTGTTTTAAGGCAATTAAAGGTTTGTTAAATATAATTTTAGTTTGATTGTAACACGGTCTTGTACAGTGAAACCCATCTAAACTAGATACCCCAGGGACCAAGTAAAAAGTCCAATTTTAATGTCTATCTGGTTGAGAAAGGTTCTCTTCTGTACTGAAGGAATTTAATAAGAATAAATTTTTAACGGTTTTAATTAAGATACTAGGTACTACTACATGTAGAATATGATGTACGTATCTTTAGTATATATAGTTCATATATACATTGTAGTGTATAGAAAAAGTAGCACATTATATGTAGCATTTAATGCACTGAAATGAATTGGTCATGTTTATCTAGAGCTTAAAGTAATTGTTTTTGTAGATGCTGCATGCTATTGATTATAATCTGAAAGTTTATTTAAAATTTTTAATTTTTCCATTCAATATTTATTGCACCACTTAAGAGATATACGCGTTGCATAATATACTCAGTACATGTATGTAGGTATATATCATTATCAGCTAGTATTGAAATAATGTTACTGTTACTGTACGTTAAGGTAAAGAAATTTACAATGGTTTGGTGAAAGTGCAACATATATAGCAAAGTAAAATAATGTTTTCTTTGTCAAGCGTAACATTTCTTAATTAATTTTTGTTGTTTTTATTTGAAATACAGATAGCTGACTTACACATAAATTGCAGTGCAGATACATGTATGTCTGTTTTAGGTTAGAGGTTGGAGGGTAATAGTAATTTTATAAGCTTTCTCAATAATCAAAAGTTATCAAATATCATAGTCAACAGTTCTGCTGTATTTTTATTGGTTGTTACATGCATCATTATATACTTCCACGGAACATGAATATATAAATACTAGAACACCTCATCCTTACAATTAATTAAAGAACATTGGTCCTTACATTGCTCAAAGGCATTATGAAATACCAATCCATATAGATTCACACAAGAATAATCAAGCTACATGTAGTTCATATCACAGTATATAAATGTATAGATCAAATATCACTTTATGACAATGGGTTCTATCATATATCTTACAGGCATCGCATTGTTAAATGCGCTGTTAAAAGTTTGGGACACTTCAAACTTTAAACCAGGGAGATGCTACTTAGTAGATAATATACTCAGCTGTCATAATGTTATATGTACATGTACATCATAAGTACATGTATATTTAAAATATATTTTGACATGCCTTTGTAAGAGTGTCCTGCATAATAGTAGTTAGTGTTAGCTTTATTTGCATAATTTTATTTGATTATTTTCTTGTTATTCGTCTGATATACGGTCAGATATGTGTCTATTTGAAAGCCCCTCTTTTTTGTTCAAATTCTGAAATATTGCACAATAATTGAATTAAGTTTAAGATATACGGCGATAATGTAGGTATTATGTTTTCTACATTTATTATGCCAGTTTGGGAAGGAATGAGATGGAAGCAAAGGAAAGGAAGCAGTGGACTTTAAAAAAAATTAAAATTAAAAAAGAAAGAAAGAATTTGACAATATTGAAATGTTTTATTTGGTCGCTAATCAGGTTAGGATTGTCAAATATTGGTGTGTTTTTTCATTAATGTGCTACCACTACTATTGAGATGGGTTTTTTGTGTATACACATGTAGAATTATAAAATGTATGTTGGGAGTATCTTACTTGCTCACAACCAAGTTCAAAAATTACTTGTGGACCATATTAACATTTTACAGTAAATGGCAGTACATCTGATATGACTGTATCTTGCAGGTATCTGTTTTCATCTAAGCACTTTTAAACTTCTAGTTTGTAATGTTGAACTCTCTTAAAATTATTTATTATTTATTTTTACAGGTGCCTGTGAACAATTTACAAACGACGTTGGAACAAGCACAATTGACATTTCTGAAGCAAACTCACAAGCTGATGTTGACAGTAATTATTTATATAATTTTAATATATCTAATTTCAGTTTAATGTGTATATTTTAGTTGTTGATTATGATCGGTTAAATATAAAAGAGCATCTGTTATGAATAGCTGGTAATGTCAGTTTTTAGAAATTTCGAAATTTTATGGATGTATCATTGAAATTCTCTTTGAACTTGTTTTCTGTCTATTACAAGCATACATATTGAACATTATTACCACTATTAAGGTTTTCAAATAAGTAATGAAATTGCTAGGAATATAATAGAGGTGACTGTTTTCTTCTGGAGTGGTGAGGAGGTGGTACAAGCACCAATGGTGTGACCAGATATACCACTTGGAAACCGTAGTACATATTTGCAAGTTCTACACGTTAGTAAAATATATAGTATTCTCCAAGTTGTACAACTGACTAAATATTTTACCAGTTCTGCACGCTAGTCTGCTTTGGATTTGCCCCATGCCAGGGTTGGTGTGCCGTGTACTGATTTTAAACATGGTAAAAAGCAATTATATCTTTTCAACTTGCCAAGTTGAGTGAGCGGTGCAATTGCGAACAAGCGTCATGGGAGAATGGCAGGCCTCCTATATGCAGTGCAGGAAGGATGAAATAGTCCTGTGTAGTGCTTGCATCGGCCATACCTAAGTAACCCATTCATTTATTTTGAAGAAGGATCCTCTACCTCAGTGTACTCTGACGGTATGCCACATTTTGATGGACTGTACTCGTCTGAAGGAAACTAGAAAAGATATTTGGTCGAAGAAATGTGATTCCATCCATAACTTGTATTAAATTGTTTGGGGATAGTGACTTTTATTCTATTTATTCTGTTTTTTTAATTTATTTGTTGAATTGTTATATTGATGTTGTTCATCACTTTAGTTTTGCATTACTATAGTTTGACACCTACTAGCCGATGTATTTTGGGATGCCGCTAAACCTATTCTATTCTATTAGTAGTATATGTTATGTTTTTGCCATTATGAATTCGTCTGTAATATTGTTAAATCATTTCTCTGCGAGAAGATCTGACAATGTTTAGTTGGCAAAGGAGACAGCATGTAATATTATGTAGATTTTGTCTTGTAATACATGTTCATGTAGTATCATTATTTTATAGATTAATGTGAACTTGTCATATGCATCTGAATCGAGAACTGTGATTGGCCGAAACATCTTACCACATCATTATGATTCCATTTAAAAAACAAAATCGTGTATGCAAATTGAAAAATGGTGCACCAAACTGTGGGCCTAAAACAGAATATAGGGAAGTCGTTAATTATTAGTATTATAATATTTAGACCAATTCATAGTAATTTATCATAGTTGTTAACAATTTGGTTTGGACTTTACTGTTTGCAAATATTTGGGGATATTGTTTTATTTTAGTTAGTTTGTTTAGTTTCAGCTAGATAATTGTACATAACATATTCATCTCTTCTGTAGCACTTGTGTTTCTGTTGGTTTTCAGATAATCAAGCGACATACACTGTGAATCTGCCTTTTAGTTCAGTTATTGAGACACTAATATTTGCAAATAATGTTAGAAATACTGGACATACATATCCTCCGACAAATTATTTTAAACTGATACGGAACACAGGCATAGGTCAGTGGCAAGTCCAGATGATAAAACCTATAGACAGAGATGTAAGTACATTGATTTTAGTGTATGTCTGTATAAGGGCGAGTGTTGTTATCTTACTCGTATGATTGGGACATAAATATATTTGTGGTTAATTACTGTATGCAGATTGTATTGTAAAACTTATATGTGTAAATACGCAATGCTGTTTCCTTGTACTTGACAACATCATTTATACTTTTTTGTTACCGCATTAGCATTCATTGTTTGTAGACATCTGTAACTGAATTAAGGTTTTATGTAAAATGACAATCTTTATAATAAATGTACTTTGTTGACTATTTTTTTAATTGTTATAATTTTCAGGGTGACCTACCTTATCCGTTTGATGATGTAAACTCGATTGAGTATGTGCTCAGTTGTCAGGATAATACTAACACTAGTGTAAGTGTCTTTCCTTCATATTTACTACATTATTCTGATGTCTAATTTACCTATTTCTGATTTCATTCATATTACCATTGTAGTTTGGTCACTGAAGGTGATAAAGTGGTTAAACACGGAAACAAATTGTATCATTAGAAGCGCTGTGTTTTGTAGAACATCATATCCAAAATCTGCTAAAATTCGATTTGGGGGATTCGTTTTCTAAGTGTTTATATTTAAAGAAAGTTTAGAAAATATAAAAAACAAATATCCCAAGTGACGTTAGGTGTGACGTAACTAAATGTATCTATGTATGTCACAAAACACTGCGTGTCATGAAATATCTCGGTACAGCAAAACCGTAATAAATATAGATTATAAAGCTGCAAATTAATCATACCATGTATTATACCTTTTAGAGACAGCTTTTATTCTTTGTATTCTTAGTTCTAACAACAATTCTTCCAATTTGACCTGATATCTCGGTAATCTATGTCATTTGTGTTTAAAAACATGAGTAAAGTGGTATGGCACATTGGTGGTTAATGAGTTCTACATATAACATGGTCTTAAGTTAATCAATTAGCCTATCTTCTGCAGACAAAACTGAAATGAATGTGCCCAATTCATTTCTATTTCTTACATGCATGCAAACATCCATTCTTTCACAACTTCTTTCCAAATGCTTCATTGTATCAAAGTATGTTTTGTCAGTGCTCCAATATGCATTTGATATTACTCATCGATGAGGGGGAGAAACTTATTTGCCCTGAAATGGGTTTCTCCATTTTCAAACAATGACTATCTGTAGCATAAAATAACACACATGTGCTGAATCCAATCACCAAGTTACCATACCTTACACTCTGGATCAATCAGCAAATTATTAGTTTCATACATATATAGTAAACGGTAATTAATCCACCTGAAACCAATTTGAAGAATTCAACAGATCAGAACAATTTGCCTCCTCCAAAATCAATTTTTAAAATAAAATTATTTTCCCTAGTCAAGTAGACTCAATATCACATGCTTGATAAGTATGAGAATTGTCGTTTATAGATAGATGTGATCCATAAATATACATACATAGTTTATGTATAGTATTGCACATTTCACATTCCTGGGATACTGCCACATCATATCCTTCTCCATCAAACCAAATCTGAATGACAATAACAATTTCAAAATGATATCCCAAAAAGCATTAGTTCAGATGATGTTTAGGCAAAGTTGTGACAGTTCCCACGATTGCCAGTCCCCATGACAAGACATCCTTCCTACGATGTCTTTAAGAAGACTGCAGACAGCAGAATAATAGATATTTAGACGGTTGTGATGGCTAGCTCTCGTGAATTACTGTTAAAACAGTGATATTATCAGGTGTTTACAAAAAGAGAGCATACCTTTCAACACAAGTGGCACCCAATATGAACAGAGCCAATAGTTAGTTTTTTTAATTTATTTAAACAATGAACATTCTGTAGAAAATAGTTAAAAATAACGAAGCGGTATATGTATGTATATTCAGAATGGGATGTGCAGACACATATTAGCTTATTGACCACATATCATAGTTATTTTCAGATTTAGTTGAAGATCCGAAAATGTATCCACACAAGTAGTGTGGTATTTGATTATTTTATGGCAGACTGCTTTGTAGTAGAAACTATTAGACTGAAGTTGACAGCGGAATGCATATATACTAAAGCGCAAAAGAAACGCAGGTCCTGAAAATGCGAAAAAATTACACTTTTTAAAGCAGTATCTTTGGTGGCATGGCACACACCCACACCGCAGTCCCACCTGCGTGTCAATTTCATTACCTGTGTGACGTCA
>JAECMU010170613.1:0-11269 GCA_016106625.1 Dracogyra subfuscus
CGTTGCTGGCTCAGCACAACATCCCAACGTTGCCGTGGCCAGCCTTATCACCGGACATGGCGATTATCGAACACGTCTGGGATGAAATCGGACGTCGCCTTCAGGCTCGCGGACAACCTCAGAATCTCCAGGCGCTGGAGGCAGCATTGGTCCATGAATGGAACTCACTCCCTCAGGCATTCTTTCAACGGCTTGTCAACTCAATGAGGAGACGTTGCACTGCCTGTTTGAATGCCCATGGTGGTCACACGCGATACTGACTTTGACAATGCTACAGGTCCCCCCACCCTACTTTAGGAAATGAAACAATAGCCAAAAAGGAATTCAATCAAAAATTTCCAACACCAATGTGTGCCGAATTGGTGTAGCTCAAAAATAAATGTTGAAATCTTCATTTCGTTTTGTTTTTTTACTATTTTATATACAATTTAATGAGAACCTGCGTTTCTTTTGCGTTTTAGTATCTTTGAAAAAAAGCAGTAATCATTTCTTTGTAGACATACTTGTAATTTCAGCAGAGTCTGCAGTGTTTCTAGTAGAACATACTATCTCTATTGCTATTACTTCTAATATGTTTTGTACTCCTACCCCTCCAATCATGATGATTATGACTACTTTTACTACAGCCACTACTACTACTACTAGTACTACTACTACTACTACTACTACTACTACTACTACTACTACTACTATCATTACTACCACTACTATCATTACTACCACTACTATCATTACTACTACTACTATAACTATACATCAATTTAATGCTACTATCACCAACATTACCACTATGAAGAGACAAAGAAGATAAAATATAATTTACCATTGCAAACATATGTTTTAATTCGTGTATTGTAGATACCAGAGTCCAATTAAAATGCTGCAGTAGAGCAACGCGAGCATAGTTATCTTCATTCAACGAATCAACAAGTCGAAAAAAGGAGGGATAGCGGACCACATTCGTCAGAGCTGGTGATGAGGACCCGTAGCTAACCTGTAACCGTAAATTCTAGAATATCTTAATGCAAAGCAACTGTCACTAGCATTACCTGTACCTAGCTAATGCCATTACAATCCGATTTACTACCAGAACTTTCATTAGTTAAAATGATCTGAACTACCCAGTAAAAATACCAGTTAAACCAATGTATAATATACTGTAGCGATATATTTTGCACCATAATTTTCTTTTTAATAGCAAGTAGCGGCGATACGCGGAAATTTAATTTAATGTAGTTTTGAAATAATTTTATTCCCGCGGTTTTTTTACTCCACGTTTTACCATTATACACCTGGGGTCATGGGAAGAGTATCGCGTCAACGATCCGCTGAAACGTCGACACGCTTTTTTATTTCGGCATCAAAGATGGCACCTTCTCGGAAAAAAATTCATCTAAGATGGCACCTTCTCGAAACAAAAAATGAACAACAACGTGAATATCTCCAGCCAGGGGGATGGTAGTGAGAAAAAAAGGCACAGGGCTGCAGTAACTAAAGGAATTCTGCGGCGCCAATGCTGACGGAGCCAGATTTGGCTCAAATTGAGCCTGCCGGCAGTCGGGCGGCAGTTGATTCATCAGGTGGGGTTTTTGAACAAAATAACGATTGTATTATAAACTTCGATGGTTGTTCACCAACATTACAACCAGTTAGTAGTAATGTACCAGCCTCCCCTTCATCCCCATCTTTCCAGTTAGTAGAATTTCACCAAACCTCCCCCTTTAGCGGGCGAAAGTAGTTTCGATAAAGTAGCAGATAACATTTCTAAAGAAAACATTTGGAGTGGGGAGTATACTGACTTATCTTTGCTGTTAAAAACGGCAACTGAACTGGGTGATATTACCACTATGAGTGAAGACTTGGTAATCAGGGAAGGCCACTTTGCGGTTTTAAAACATATTCATTTGTTGTCGTCAGATTTTATAGTATACTAGTACATTTGTGTACTCCTAGAACAGTTTCCTAATAAGACGCAGGAATTGCGAAAATACTTGAATGACATTCGGTTTGTAGCTACAAAATCGACAGGCAGGGTTGCAATATCGTTTAAAAAAAGGCGTGATACCACAACTCGTCATGGGGGATCATCAATTGTGAAAAATGGTCTTTGCATGTTCTGACAGGTATAAAATGCGAAACCAAATTCGCAGGTTGTCGTTTTCAGCAAGCACAAGTGATATTAATCACCCAGACACGTTTCCTATTAAAAACCGCGGAAACACGAATTGTTGTTGGGTCTATAATAAGGGTAAATGTCAATTTAACCTATGTTGTAAATTCAGCCATAATTGCGACAGGAGTGGGGGAGCCCGACCTAGTTCCACTTGTTTTCGGCGCCTTGGACCGAACGTTCGACGATAATACAGAGGTTAATGACCTTTATTGCCTTGGCCATATTGCTATTAAGTGCAATGTTCTACAGTTGTATTTACTTCACTACCCGGACGAGCAATCAAAATTTGACTTGCTAAGGGGCTTTAAATATGTTTTATCTCTTCATTTAACAGGTACTAGGGAACCGAAAGAGGCAAAAAATCTTGTTAGTGTTAAAAATAATTCTCATATTCTAGCTTTAAAAAATACGAAAGGAAATAAAAGCGGGTATAGTGGCTGAACCTTTCAGTTATAGGGTACTTCCAAACTTGCGAGTTTCCCCTCTAGGTTTAGTGCCCAAGAAAAACAAAATAGACGTTCGTGTCATTCACCACATAACATATCCCGATAATGTGTCTGTCAATGACTTTATTGACCCTACACAATGTTCAGTACAATACATAAAACTCACCGACGCCGTTCTGATGATACAAGATTTAGGGCCGGGAGCACTGCTTGCAAAATGTGATTTTAAAGAAGCATTCAGATTACTATCCATATCACCAGCAGACTTCGACTTACTAGGCTCTAAGTTTGAAGGAAATTATTATTTTGGTAAAAATCTCCCCATGGGCGCATCTATTAGCTGGGCACTTTTTGATACATTTTCTACTTTTTATCAACAGACTTATACATGAGAGAAAAAACTAACAATAAATATGTCCTTCATAATTTGGATGATTTTTTATTTGGTGTCAAAAAGGGGACAGCTGATTGTTTCAACCTTTTTGAGGCTTTTGAATACTACTGCAGAGTATTGGGGGTCCCCTTAGCTGAACAAAAAACTGAGGATTCCACTTCTGTTTTAACATTCTTAGGAGTAGAATTTCATACAAATTCGATGTCACTAAAACCGCCTACTAACAAACTCAGATAATTAAAAAGAGTGTATTCAACTCTTACTCACAAATAAAAAGGTCACACTTAGAGAATTACAGTCTTTACTTGGCCGCTTGAACTTTACTTGTCAAATCGTATCACCCGGTAGAGCTTTTTGTAGGCGCTTGACCAACGCAACAAACGACATACAAAAACCGTTCCATAAACTTCGAATCACTAGGGACATGCAAGACGATTTAAATATATGGCTACGGTTTTTACAGTTACAATGGTGTTACTTTAATGCCAGACAATGGCTGGATTATAACGAATTAGAATGTTTAACTGATAGCGCTGGTGGGGAGACTCATGGATTTGGAATATATTTCCATGGTAAATGGACCCACGGCACATGGCCATTAGACTGGAAGATTGGGGGGTGGGGGTGGGGGAGGGGAGACTCAAAAATATTAGTTTCTTGGAATTATTCCCAGTAGTGGCTTTAACAATATGGGTTATTCACCTTACAAACAAAAAGTTGTCTTTCATGTCGACAATAAGGCAGTAGTTTACATCATTAATAAAAAGATATCCAAATCTCCAGATGTAATGAGATTAGTTCGACGACTGGTGTTATTAACATTGCAGTACAATATTCTCAAAAAAGCAGAACATATCAGTGGTAAAATCAATGAAATATGGGATTCAATTTCTCCTTGCCAGTGGAACAGATTTCACAGGTTGAGCCCACATTCTCCAGCCACACCAGAACCGATTCCGTCTTACGACTGGGATTACTAACTAAGGAATGCCATAGCCTAACGAGAAGGTCGCTGGCGGGGAAAAACGTGGAAACCTTATTCACAGCCACAAAAACAATTTCATTCCTTCCGAATTCAATACTCTCCGAAAGATATTTGGCCCATGCCGGTTAATCAGCTAGTACAGTTCATTTCATATATTTCCTTAAAAGGGTTTTCATCATCAACAATGCAAACTTGTATTGTCGTATGAACACAGTGTACAAAATGTAACAGACACTACAAACAATTTTATGGTTCAGAAAATACTTGAAGGGGCTAGATGCTCGAATAAACTAGTTGACAGCAGGACACCAATAACTTTAAAACTGTTGGGGTGGTTAACTTCAGCCTTGCCGTCTGTCTGGTCTTCAAATTACGAAACTGTTCGCTTCTCAGCCGGCTTCTCTTTAACATTCTTTTAATTTTTAAGAGTAGGTGAAATTACCGCTGAAAGTAACCATGATGTCACCAGACGGGCTCTTGAAGTTGATGACGTAAGCATAATATCCAATAAAATAAAACTCGTTTTACGTTTTTCAAATACCAAACAGCGAGCGCGATCTCACACACTTTACATCGAACAGAACAACGACTCAAGCATGTGCCCAATGTTAGCACTTAGGACATATCTGCTCAGTCGACAAATTACAAAACAAATAAACAACTGCTAATACATTTAGATGGAACTTGCGTGACTCGTTTTCAAATTCTTCTCAGAGCAACAAAAGGCATTGATATTTAATGGCGTAGGAAACGTGTCAATCAAAACACATAGTTTTAGAATAGTGGCTGCCACTGAAGCAGCAAGACGGGTATCCCAGAGGAAACCATCAAACGATGGGGGATATGGCGTTCGGAAACGTACAGTTGTTACATTCGAACAAATATGATTGTTACGTCATAGGTATACGTTCAGACAATCGAGGGGAAGGACTTATCAACGCCATAAATTTGTAATTTACATTGCAGGGCAGACTTGAACCGTCGTATGGATAGTGGGTTCTTCCATTCCATACTGGGCTGGTCGTTATGCTGCCCGGACCTCTCGGGGATCTAGCCTCGGCCTGGCCACTAATATCTCTATTCAGTGGAAAGCCCGCAGAGGTATGAAATGGCGGGATTTTGACAACTGCCTTCAAACATTCTTACAGTGTAGTCCTGCACCGGACTATTTACTAATAAATCTAGGGTCCAATGACATAAACTGTTCTTTATTACGTCTACAGGGGTTAGCTACAAATATAAACATTATTTGGTCAGACATACTGCCACGTTTGTACTGGCATGAAGCACACCAAGCGAAGCAAACAGACAAAGCTAGAAAACAAGTAAATTCGGCTATCAGGTTTTGTCTTGGTCCAAGTGGTGTTGCGGTTCGGTACCCCACGATTTCTGTCAGGGAGGTGTCGCTATTTCGGCAAGATGGAATACACCTGACTGACAGAGGTATTGAATTTTTCCTGCAAGATTTAAAGGATTCTCTGAGTAATCTGGAACAGAATTAATCTGAACATACCGACTCCCTTTGTTTAGCGTGATCGGGAATAGACCCGTTCATTTGGCGGGATACGGGGAGACGTGACATGGATGTAGGATCGTACTGGCCATATTGTCCCTACCGGCGTACATTGGAGGGGAGGGTGTATTATGTTATAATACAAATGGTTGTTGGGATACCTTAGTTACCTTTGGATCCCACTCCAATTACGGTACCGTAATGGAGTTGCTTTGGACGTGGAAACCGGGAAGGCGGGTTAACTAATGTGGGTAAGCGGTATGAGGTTCATAAATTCTCCCTTTTTTGTTCCCAAAAGGGGTGGGGCGCTCTTGGTACCTAGGGGCCACCTACAGGCCAGGGTTTTTGTGATCTGATCCAACTTAAAAAGCTTGTTCTTGTTATATATAAATGAATATTTTAAGATGCAGGTAACTTTCAGCCTACATACCAGAATCTATACATTAATAGCAATTAGCGGCGATACCCGAAAATTGAATTTAATGTAGTTTTGAGATAATTTTATTCCCGCGGCTTTTTACTCCACATGTTATGTCATTATACACCGTGGGGGTCATGGGAAGAGTATCGCGTCCACTACAGTGAGGATTACGTCACGAAGTATCGGTGTCTGCCATGTCCTTTTTGAAACGATCCGCCGAAACGTCGACACGTTTTTTTTTATTATTTCAGTACAATCTGATTTACTACCAGAACTTTCATTAGTAATTAGTACAAAATGACCTGAACTACCCAGTGAAATTACCAATTAAACCAATGTATACTACTATAATATACTGTAGCGATGCATTTTCCACCATAATGTTCGTATTGATTGCTATATTCACTTAAATTAACTATCATCTTAAAGATAACAAACTGGTGGGTTTTTTTGTTTGTTTTTTAATAATTTTGTAAAATGTGTTAATCTATGACATCACAATCTCGCCATAATTATCTCCCCTTCGATAAATTCACAATTTCTCATGTCTGTATATTAACATGTTTGTCCTAAAACTTTTCATTTGTTTGAAAAAAGTATGTACTAAAACTGATTCAAATTGTAATAATATGCATGAATACATTTTAGAACTATTTTAGAGCTATTGATGGTATGTTGTTTCATATTCAGGTGATTTATATATTGTTTTGTGAACTTATAATTTGAACAATGTGAACATACACTTTATAAAATCATTGTCAACTGTTTTTTCTGTATATCTGTTATTGCATTGTCCATCTATTGTGCATTTGTGTAATCTATAATATAATATGCAAGGCTGGTTTAACAGTTTCTATCCTTTCAGATAGCTTATATTTTAATTTGTGGTAATGACCGCTTTTTTGTACTTGACGAAGCTTAAATTCGCAAGTATCTTTTTTGTGCTAAGGACTAGTCCACTAATTTACACACATCATGCTAAACATTGCATACAAATATTAATTCCATAAACACAACGGCATTAGAAGCCGTCATTTATGTCAATGAACACAGAGGTACCTATATACACGACAGCCGTGCAATTAGCCTCAGCCAATGAGGGCTGGCTATCTAAACAGCGATGTCGAAATCCCAGTGAAAATCCCGGTGTAAGGCCATCACACCACATCGAAACCTTCCCGCTTTGTATGGAATCACTGTCAAGTTCTGTGTGTGTGTGTATATATCAACACATACTCACGGAAAACAGTTCCTGTGCACCAAATAATTGCATATAGAGTATAATTTACTTGAAATCTGGTCATAAAAAAGTTCAGGAAATGAACGAGTAACCACTTCCTTCTATATCCCAGCAGTGTCCAATCAACTGCACGAGCTATTCATGCTTTGTGATTACAAGTGTCATTACTACCATTATTGGTCACGTGCTCCGAACTGACATCAGGTTTTTTTTTATCACTGAACTCTAAAACTACTGTATGGATTCTCATAACTCAGAAAAATACTTTTGTTGGCACCTGATCGTTGTCAGTGTCATGCCACGCTTCCAAGAAAATGATCGTCTTCGAAAGATGGGTATGATTGCAGTTAGAATGGCACCATTGTTGTTTCTAGTCATTTTGGTGTTCATTAGAAAACTATGAAGTGTCTGTGGAGATGTTCTCGACAGTTTAGGAATATTAGTGATCTTTCATGTTTGGGGAGTCGACACGTGACGTCACGTTAACCAATCATCAATATCAAGCGGGTACACATGTGGAAACATTTGGAAATGACAAGGTTAACATCCCAATACTAGACCCAGTGATTTTTCACGATCGCGAAAAATGAACAGAATTCAATGAATTCCCATTGTGAAACGGAATTAAGATTTGCCGCAAAGTTTAAAAAATGTTTATAAAAATTAATACTATTTTACTATGCCACACACTGTAAAACTGACGATTGGCCCGTGTGCAGTACTATTGGCAAACGCGTAGTGCTGTACGTACCGGGGCTTCAATCAGTCAGACCGAGCGGAAAAGCACCCACTTGACTGGATTATATGCTTCACGGTGAATCAAATGGCCACGCTGGGAAGCAAATACTTTTTTTTTCCAGGAGTAAGTTCAGCCAGCGGTTTGTCACTAACGCTCGTCTTGGTAGACTTGTTTTGACACTACACATTCAACCAAATGACCACTTCGGTAACCAGTCAATATATGTTTGCAAACGTTTAGCGAAAAACGGCTGGCTGAACGTTGCAGTGTTATTTATTTCCGCTGTGTCATACGCATACTCCAAAAGCAGTGATAAAAATACATGATTGCGTTTTGTAAGTCCGGTTGAATAAAACAGTTTATTATATACATAATTCATATCCGGTGAAAAGTCATATTTTCACTGTATTTTATCTACAGTGAAAAGATAGAAGTCATATTTAGTCCTTTTTTTGTGTAAAAGTGCATGATTAAATTATCTCCCTTTGTCTCGGTTCTTCGTATTTATATTTGATTACCAATGCATCTAATCGTATTTGAAAAATAAAAAATGTAATTTAAAGCTGCATTGTCTGGTTTCAATCGTACACAGTCAAGTTCTAAGTTCAAATACAAGCATAACTGCACTTTTAATTCACTCGCGAGTTGTCGTCATTAACGCATATCGTCAACTGCTTACTTGCCAGTTAGAACAATGTTCGCCATTTTGTAATACCGTACGGATTCTAGCAGTCACTTCCTAGCAGCCAATTATGCTAGCAGCAGACACGCATGGCGACGTTCTAAACCCCGGACTCATACGCCTTTTATATTGTGTGTTGTGGTGTAATTTATACGAAACTAGTTGGACATCCTATATTACCGCAATACAGAAGGATTTTTAAAGTGATACTTCAGATATTATAAAAGTACTTAATAAAACGGTTAAGTTGTATTTATACTGATATTAGTAACAATAACACTGTGAAAATGAGTCTTGATTGTTATTTTGTTTTTGTGTTGTTTTTATATAAAGATACTCTTTAAAACTCAAAAATTCTTAAGTTGTAGTGAATAATAAAATACAGTGTGTTTAAAAGTGTGAAATACAGGTAGCAATCGAAAGGCGTACGAGTCTGATGTTTAGAACGTCGACATGACAGGACTCGAAATGCAGTGTTAGTACATGCACCGGTGCATGCTGATTTTTGCGTGTGCATGTAACTTTTAAAACTGGGTGCACGCGGTGCATGCTAATATTTTTCAAGTACTGTGTATTGCGTATACTAGTATCCTGTTGTCTACCAGATTCAAACTCAAGTTGTTGAATTTTGCGTATGCATTTCGTAATCTGTTCGCCACATGAAAACGAAAATTTTATTTTATGGGCGCATCCATTTTGTATCCCATAATCCTACTTACAACAATGGCGCCCTTTCCGCTTTCGGTCATTTCCGTGAAATATATTTGCGAAAATTGCCGGCAATATCTCGGTCATATCCGTGAACGGTATCAGGGAAGGTGGTCGAGACCGACTTTGGGGTATCCACGCGCATAACACAGTTGTTGTCGTCACTGACAAATTGAACTCCACCAGATCTGTGATCAATACAAAGTACCGTAACTACCGTGAACATTTTCGATCTCAAATAAGAGCACTTCATCAAATGATTGCAAACGTGCAGGTGCGTTACTCGCGTAGTCGACTCGAAGTCGGCCAGTGATTATTTCAATCGCAACTCAAGTTAAAAAAAGTTGATAACTTGCTTAATACAAAACACAAATATTCGTACGTTTTTGTAATAGGCCCATTATGGATTTCTGTACGGCGTTTACGTAGGGTGAAATTTTCAAATTTAATCATGAATTAATAATAAACGCAGTTATACATGTATAACGTCCCGGTACTGTTAATAAATAAGTATAGGTATTGCCGAATTCTGAATAGCTTCGTATATAAAAAATTTGTATACTATTGGTGCATGCAGCATTTTAATGGTGCATGTAAAACAAATTTCAGCATGCACCTGGTGCATGTAGATATTTTTTTTCATTTCTAGCCCTGCATGAGTGTATGCTAGCCTAATTGTCTGCTAGGAATTGACTGCTCATTTTTTTTGTAATGCAACAATAGCCGAACCGTACTATTTTTAGCCCAGTGGGCGCCTGCCAAAAGTGTCCCACTTTCAAAATTCTTAGTTTATTTTTAACTTGGAAAAGCCAGTGTAGTGAAATCAATTGAGACTGCGGCGTCTTAGGTATGTTTGCACCGCAGTATTGTTAAATAAATGTTAATAAAGATAAATTTTAATCAAATTTCTTTTCAAAAGTATATGGTAAAGTACATTTTCTGGCAATGTTCCATAGGAAGAAATATATCATGACGTTATGTGTTTTCGATAGGATAAGCGAAAGATGTTACCAAAAAAGCGAAAGATATTGTCAAAAATTAGAAATATGTATATAATAAATAGATCATTTCATGGTGGTTTCCCAATTACGATTTTTATGTCAACTCGTGATGTGTGAAAAACATATTTTCACTCACTGCTTCGCAATTCGTGAAAATATGGTTTTCACACACCACTCGTTGACATAAAAATCATATTTGAAAAAGCCCCATGAAATAGCCTCTATGCACTCAATTGTTTGACAATTATGCTTTATGTAGTTGTAACCTTTGCTCCATTTTTTCGCTACTAATATGAAGGCCTGCTTTCATTTAACGACAAGATCAACTGATATGAAGGCCTACTTTTATTTAACGACAATACATCCCTGTGTTAACGCCAGTCCATTTTCGGACCCTTATTTTGTACAAAGTAAATAAAACAGAGATAACGGTATTTAAAAATAAATAAAATTGTATATGATATATTTAACAAAAGGTACTTTATATATATATTTGTTTCATCATTCAAAACTTTAAAAAATAATATTTTGTCAAGACAAATTAAGCGTTGTATGCCTGTTTAACTTAATTTCACACAACTTGTGTCATTTAAATTGTTAACTGGGAATATGTATTGTATTCTGAAATGGAAATGAAATGGAATTTGCAAACATATGAAACGGAAAATAGCTTTTTTTTAAACGGAAATCCACTGGGTCTTAAATACATCCCAGTGTTAAGGCTAATCAGTGGATGAACTGTACACAAACGATTAGGTGATCACAAAGTACAACCATGCATGATGTCAATACGTTGTTCTGTTACATCATCATTGACGTCCCACCAAACATTGTGTAGACTGTATTTCAGGTTTAGAAGACAGTAGGGGATCACTGTAGTTTTAACAGATAAATAGTACATCTATGTAAAACACAATATATTACAATTTTATAAATATACGTCTCACAAAACTTTTAATGATGCACA